>JAVJIF010010996.1:0-195642 GCA_038442645.1 Agave tequilana | reverse complement strand
GACCGGCCCACCAGCTCAAGCTGTCGTGCACTTTGTGCACGTCGGTCGACCGGACCGGTCGACCGACTTCTGCAGCAGTCGACCGGTTCGGTCGACCGGCAGAAGGCCAGTTCCAGCTTTAAGAGATTTAAAAACTTGGCTTTATTATCAAATAAATATCATAAAATCACATAAATTTCACAAAAATATGTTCTTATAAGATCTTTGAAATACAAATATGTGTGATAAGAATTCAACACATATTATAAACAATTTGAGCCATTTTTGTGATATTGCAATTTGGCTTAAACAAAAATCGGTATTTCTAAACTTGAATTTTTGAAATAGAAAACCGTTTTATCCAAAACTCATCTGAATACAAAAACATGATATTGAAATAACTTCGAAGCATATGGTATATGGATAGAGTCCAATATACATATAAAGATATATATCTATGTTTTTGACATGAAATCCAAAATCGGTTAAACCGAAAAACCAAAACGAATAAACTTGAAACTTGTGTGTGTATAAGAACTTGAGCATATCAACACTATCTAATCTTTACACAAGATCTAAACACTAAACTAAACACAAACCGAAGTCTTCTTGTCTTCAAGCCGACTCGATCCAAACACGATCCACCAAGCTTGACTCCAACAGAGTACTAGATGCGATCTTGACGCCCGAGCTCTTGAATCTACATGTGAAAGCTCTAAAACACCTTTATTGAAGCTAATCACCTACTAATATCTTGATCAAATCTGAAACTGAATATCATAAGATTATTAGTAAACTATAACTATATGAGTTAATCATCACTAAAACTAGAATGAAGGGCCTCTGGGCCAAAAAACATGATCCGTGAGCTAGACTCTATCTCGAGTACTTGATGCAATTTTGAAGTTTGAGCTCTTGAATCACCATCTGTTATCTTCAAAGAAGTTAAATACCAACTAAGATCTTGATCAATATCTGAAACTTAAACACAATAAGATAATTAGTACTATAACTATATGAGTTAGTTATCATCAAACTAGAGTGATGGGCTTTGGGGTCAACGGCTAGTTGAAAAAACATCATTTTGCAAGTAGATATTTCACTTTCTGGGGAAGCAATAAGGTTGCTAATGAAACTGAACAAGTCGAGCTTTGGGTTGTTCGTGTTTGATCAATTATTTACTGGAGCTTAAAATTATGTTTTCATTTAGGTTATTAAATGAGTCCAAGCGAGCTTCCAAGGAGCTCGAGCCGAGCCTCAAGCTTTTCAAGCTTATGTACATAGATACCTAAAAGCTACATTTAAACTTATATAGGAAAATAATATACATGTTAAATTTTTAAGTGAGCAATGACAACACTATTGTGTGACACGATAATTATGATACCAATTGTTTAGACCAATAATGAAGTTACGATATCAACTATTGGCACGCCCAATATTGTGATCGACATTGCGGAATCGTGAAAATATGCAATACTTGCAAAAGAAAATAATTGTAAAGAAAACTAGCAATACTAAGACAAAAAGAATAGAAAAGAACACAAGAATTTAACATGGTGCAAACTTGGCCTATATCCATGGGGAGAGAACTTGAGAGGTTTTATTATTAAACTTTGTACAGAGATCTAACATTTCCCTTGATTCTCATAAGAGTATTCGCTTGCTCTTGAATCCCACAAGATTACAAGAGTATACCTTCTCTCTATGCACTGTCACATTCCTTTTTCTTTCTTGGTTTCATCTAATTTTGCTATATGTTACAATCTACTAGGTTACAACTTTTATTTGTAGAATTTTACAATACAAATCATATTCTGACTATGAAATGATCTTAGCTGTCGGATACTTGAAGAACTTGATCAATTCATGTAAGAGTTGACCTCCTTGATCTAGAAGAATTCTAGACTTTTTAAACTTTAGAAACAAATCTTCATTGAATATAATATGAATCCTATTCGAACTCCATCAAAAAAGAAAATCGCACCGCCTCTGTTTACGCTTTAGAACGGCAGACTTGTTAACCTGTCATTCAAATTAGTTGACTGGTCCTCAGACTACTCGACTTATAAGACTTATAGGTTGACTAACTTTATTTCTTCCTTCTCTGTATTTGTCCAGCCAATTGGGTAGTTGATTGGTGTAAACTATCTAAAAATCACTAAAGATAAGTCCTTGAATATGGACCTCATTCTAATGCGAAGGTCGCGTTTCAATATAAATGTGGATCTCACATCCAACTGTAAACGCGGATATCAGCCTTCCAATTAGACACAGATCTTAGCCTGTTAGCGTTCCAACTCAAACGCGAATCTCGAGTTCGTGTTCTAACTTAGATGCGGACCTCAGCCAGAGTCGCATCTCAACTCAAACGTGAACCTCAGCCAGAGTCGCATCTCAACTCAAACACAGATCTCAGCCAGATCCTTGTCTCAACTCAAACGCGGCCCTAGCTAGATCCGCGTCTCAACTCAAATGCGAACCTGTGAGCTTCACGTTTTAAAACAGAGCAGAACCCACGAGGGTCGCATTTATGTTGCAACTTCCCTATTACTGGATAATCGATTGAGCTAAAACCTGTACACAAGAATACAAAATTTTAGAAATAAAGTAGAAGTGTAGGTGCTCAATACTACCGCAATAGCAAGTGGCTATGCGGGTTATGATCCACAAGGAGGGACTAGTGATGGAAGTTTTTTTAGCAAGTTCTCTTTTAGGTTATTTGTAATTGGTTAAAGATCTTCTTTTAGTTCTTAAAATAAAAGAGAAAAATGGAGTTACAGTTAAGTTAAGAAGAAGGTGATAGATTGAGAAGATGGAGAAAAACAGAAAATGACTTTGTACAAATAAAGTAAAAAGAGTGAATAGAGTTTGGAGATTGTGGTATTGGTGATCTAAACTAAAAGTTAAAAGAAAAGAAAGGAAAGATTAAAGAAATACTTACCTCCTCTGATTGATGACTTACCTGGAACCCTTGCATATTTTATCGTACTTCGGAAGCGATCAACGCATAACCATAAGATCGAGCTCAGTCCCCATTTGCATTACATCATCAAGACGAATAAGAATGAAATGATATAGAATCTTAAGGAGGAGAACATCATCATGAAATATCATTGGCACTCACACAAACATGGCTATACTGATGCTTCTAGATTCACTTGGATATTTATCAAAATTAAAAGAGAAAAAGTAAAAATAGAAGAAGAAACATATATAAGAAAAACATAAAGATGTTACCTTTGATTACTTGTAGAAACGATGAAAGAAAGGAGGAGGGTATATCGGTGTCACTCTCAACATAAGCCTCTCTCTCTTACTTACATGAATCTCAGTCTAACCTATGCTTACAAAGAAATAAAAATTATATAAAAAGAAAAATAAAAAACCTACCTAAAAAGAATGAAAATTGGCCTAAAATCTATCTCTGCATGGTCGCTCCTTTTTCAGTGAAAAACCTGTGCCTTTTATAGGCAAAACCCTAGAGGGGAGAGGAGTGAGGAGATAGGGGAAGCAAACGCTCTCCATATCTCCACCAAAGAGCCGCGAATCTATGGCTTTGGCCGTGGATCCGCGGCTAGAATGTGTCCAAAGGGCCAATCTTTGGATGCGTGTGATTTTGCCCCCTTTGTCTGGGTGGATTTGTTGTTTCAGCTACTGGATTTGATAAAATGGCCTTTGATCTCTGGTTTTAACCGATTGATTTGGAAGATTTATTTTAAACCGGTTTTCAACTTCTCTGATTTGCCATGATCTGCCCTGGTTTTCTAATTTCGAATTATTTCTAAATTAAATCAAAATTTTGTTGGGTTTTTGGGCTCATTTCTCTTTCTTTCCTTTAGCAATGGGCCTGCATATAAATTAAACAAACATTAAGACTAAAAGCAGAGTTTATTATATAATAAGTATGAGAATATAGTAATAATTATGCAATATCAGCGACCAGTCACACTCCCTACCTATCTTTACTCGTCCTCGAGCAAAACAACAAAACTAAACCAAAGACAATTAGACCACTTTCGCAGGTCACGCGATTGCACTAAGCTTGTGCAACAAGCCGTTAAATCTCTAGGTTACCTAGATGACGAGTTTTGTCTCGTAAGGGTTTTCAGTGGATTGCACTCACAAAATCCATAAAGAAAGAGAAATATGTTAGTATTTGAAAACACATTTTGAAAGAGAAAAATATTTGAAATATTATTGTAAGGATTAATTAATCTATAAGTTATAGAAAAACTGAATTTTTTATTCCTAAACTTAGTCTATATTCAAAAATTTGTTATCAATCAAAGTAAGGAGTCAAATTGTACTTCTCATCTAGTGTATTACTTTACCTGAGTCATATGCACCTTCATGACCGTGAAAATTTTGATTAAGGGTTCTCTAACTCTTATACCTTATTTATTTATTTTTTATTTTTTGTGTATTATTCTTTAGTTCTATTAGGCTTTCTAATTTGCTCATGTAACGAGTCTTTAATCGGTGACTCCCAAATCAAACGGTTTTAGGGCAACGGGTGAGAAGACGCCCCAAGGACTTAAGGACTCAAGCAAATAAGGCCACAAAACTAAGAATTTTATTATATGAACCACGTTTAAGCGTGAATACTTATGCTTTATGAGGCACAAATACCCAGCTTAATCGGAGGATTTATATATATATATATTTCTTTTTTTCTTTTCTTTTTTTTAATAAGGCATAAGAATCTTTGTTTTTGAACCCTAAGTGTGTAAGTGTATAAAGTATACATATATTATTAAGGTAAAAATCAAGACTAAATTACTTTCACAAATTTTCTTCCTAATCTTAGAAATCAAACAAATAATCTTTTTTTACCAAGTATAAGAAATCTTAATTATGATTCTCCTATTCCTTAAAATTGACTTAATGTTTTACAAAAAATATGTCAAAATATTGTTTCTATTTTCAAAAAGTTTTTAAAAGTAAAGAAAATGTAATAATAAATTTTTTATAATAAAGAAAAACCTAAGTTATATTAGAACCCTCCCCCCACACCTATCTCATGCATTGTCCTTAATGTATGAATTAATGCATAGTACATGAAAAAGATGAAAGGGAAGGAAAAAAATTACCTTAAGGTGGTGATTCTGGTGGTGGTCTGATTGGTCCACGAAATGCGCGGCCCAATCGAATTTGCGTGGAGTTTGGAGGAACCTACTAGAAACCTCTCTAATTTAACCCACTAAAATGATGTATATATGAATGATTTTAATTAAGAATTTTACCCCATCTAATTTTCAAATTTCACAAATAATTTCAGAGTCAATTTTATCGACACTCTTGTCCCAAATGGAGTGTAAAAAGATGGAATAATGACTTGGACTTAGGAAGTACATGAACTAATACCGACTCAGGAAAGAGACTTAAGTCAAGTAAAGGTTCAGGAGTCGAGATTGGTTCAGGAAGTGAGTCCAAATCAAGAAGTTGAAACTCAAGTCCACGTTCATTTTCCACAATGAAATGTGACTTTCTAAGATTGGTGATTCAAGTTCAAGAATGATAGGTGTGGAATCAAAACTAACTCTAAAATATTACTCAAGTTGGATAACAAAATATGAGTCAATACTCATTCAGGATTTTGAACTGGATCACAAATTTGAGAATCTAGGTCACGTTTCTCATTGAGTTTAATTTCAATAAAAATAAAACTTGCCAATTTGTCAATGAGACTTTCAAAAATATGAAATTGGTCAAGTTCAATATGATGATCATAAAAGATTGACGATTCAATTTCTTGATGAATTGGCACAGGATCAATGTTAACTCAGAAAAAAAGATTGAAATCAGGTGAAGACACCAGAGTCATTATTGAATCAGGAAGTAGAATTGAATTACCAAGTTTAGGTTCAGGATCATATTCATTCTCAAGTTCAATTTTAGGAAAGGGATAACTTGTCAAAATGTCAATTTCGTTTTTAAAAATTGGAGTTTGGGCAAGTTCAAATGGGTGTGCTGAATGGATCTTATTTTCTAAAACAACATGATTCTTTGACTCTAACAGAATGGTTAGCGACATCAAAAATGGTCAAACGGTGAGAATGGAGAGTTTGGACCATTATATCTATGTCATGATTACGAGCGATTTGAGCCTGAGTCATGGCTTCAAGCATCTTTTCATAGTCGATTGGTTTATCGTTTTGTTGCGATTGGACTTGAAAAGATGAAGTTTTATTTTGAAGTTTGTGGTGAAATATGAGTCCGCCAGATTTTGTGATTGTTACTTGGACTCACGCATACTCATTTCCAAGATTGATGGTTTTCTATTTTGAACTGGTGGAACTGAGTATGACTCTTGAAAATATTGTGGACAAGGTGGATGAGGAGGACACGTTGGTTGAAAATTAGACTCAGGAGAAGTGAATCCCCATTGACTCTATGAAGAGTTGAAATTATTTTGGAAATTATGGTCATAAGATTGGGGGTATGGGTTATATTGATTTAGATAAGACCAATTCAGCACACTAGGTTGGTTAAAGTTAAAGATATGATGGGTTGGTAATATCCGAAAAAGAGGTCGAGGTGTAATATAGATTACCATTAAAATTGAAAAAATTATTATTATAAGCCATATCACAAAGAACCACAAACAGAAAACAAACAAATAAGCAAACAAATAAAAAGAAAAAATCTAACCTAAGTTAGAGTAAACCTTAGACCTAGACGGCTCCTAACTGGTTAGACTGTCCACAGGGGGTATATTGCTGAATCTGACCACAAGTTAATTGGCCAGGTAGGGGAAAGATTGGTGGGAGGTATCCGTGTTTAAGCAATGGGCTTAATTATATCAAACCACCAGCCTTCGGGGTTTCGCCCTTCAATCCCTAACCTTAGAATCCGATTTGGCAAGAGTCAAATTCAAATCAACTTCCCCCTTAGGTCAGTCTCCTATTTGAGTCCGAGATGTCCCTAGGGCCAACGTCTACTCAGTTTTAGTTAGGCTTGGGTTAGTGAGTGAGGAGATTGTTTGTGGGCTAAGGGAGGGTAATGACTTCTCCACCTTATCTTGTTTATAGGACAAGCCCTTAAATCAATTTAGTGCAGTGTACAAGTATATAAAAAAAGTAACACTCAAGCAATATTTCATACAAGAATGAACCTTATACTAAATGTTATGCACATATACCTTGGCTTCAGCACTCTTTAACAGTAAATAGAAAATGTAACAAAATAGACACGTGCCTAAATACAAAGTCTAAATCATTTTTAAAATTTACAATCAATATTTTACTGTTGTTGTTAAAAATGTATGTACAGTGAGTCAAATAAGGAAATAAATAGCTACAGATATTAAACTTTACAATTCAGCCAACCTGCAGAAATACAGGTAAGTAGTCACTCAAATTACCATAGAAATGTAGCAAATCTGAGGGTTTCTGGGCTCTGCTTTCTTGAGCAGAGTTTAGGGCCACTTATATGTCCACTGCAGCAAAATTTCTTGTCGTTAAACCTGTATACCAAGAACAAAGAAGAAAGTGTTGGCCCGAAGGCCCATCACTCTAGTTTTGATGATGATTAACTCATGTAGTTATAGTACTAATGATCTTTTATTTAATTAGTCTCAGATATTTGATCAAGATCTTAGTAGGTGTTTAGTTTCAATAAAAGATTTAAAGTCAAGTTTTGAAGTTAGCACGTATTGATTCAAGAGCACACGCATCAAGATCGCATCAAGTACTGAAGAGGAGTCTAACTCATTGGATCAAGATTTGGACCAAGTCAAGAAGGAGAAGAAGATTTTCAAGAGAAGATTTTTAGAAGACTTGTGTCATGATTGTAAGTATCAAGATTTATTTTTAGATAAAATGTAAATGATAGATTAGTTGGTGGATTTCTCAAGTACTCATATATATACACACAAAAAATTTATAGGTGTTTTAGAAAATACCATTTTGGTTTTTAAGCTTCAAAATATACATGTGTTTTATCAAAACTTATTTTAGAGCTTATCGTTGAAAACATAGATATTTCATCATATATGTGTATGGATCATATCCATACACTCTAAGCTTCAGAAGTGTTTAAATATCTTGTTTTTGTATTTTGAGAAGTTTTAGAAAAATCGATTTTGAAAAATACAGATTTTTTATTTAAGCCAAAATTTCTATATTACAAAATAGTACAAAATGTTTGTAATGTGTTTTGATTTTTAATCAAACATGTTTATATATCAAAGTATATTAATGAACTTATTTTTGTAGAATTTATGAGAATTTATGGGATTTTAGTGAAGGTAAAAAGATCAAGTTTTAAATCCCTAAAACATGTGACCAGGCCTTCTGTCGGTCGACCGGACGATCGACCGAGACAGAAGTCGGTCGAACGGTCCAGTCGACCGATGTGCACAAACGTGCACAACCAGTTTGGCTAGAGGGCCGGTCGACCGACCCAGTCGACCGCCAGATAGCTCTGCTCTCTGGATCTGGCCCTGGTCGACCGGACGGTCGATCGACAGAGAGCTCTGCTCTCTGTATCCAAGCCTCGATCAACTGGGCGGTTGACCGTGGCACAACGGTCAGAAATTCGACCGTTGGTGGTCGATCGGGCGGTCGACTGACAGCAGGATTTCCTACTGAGTTGGACCCCAACGACTATATTTTTTGAGGCCTATAAATTGGGGCTGTTTTGGACTGTTTTCAATAAGATTTTAAGTGGTTTTCAAACTAGTTTTTCCTACCTTTCTAAGTATTTATCTCCACTTGTTTTAAAAGACAAATACTTCTATATTAATAGGAGAGTTTTTCAAGAGTTTTAAAAGAGATTTCTTGAGTTTTCACCACAAATTCTATCCAAGTTTTTTCTCACACATACTTGAGCTATCCATTGCTACATCAATTCTATAGGTATCTTTGTTGTGAGAGAGTTTTAGGTGATCAAAGTGTTGAGATCACCAAAGTGTTCTATCTTGTATTTGAGGAGGCGAACTTGCGGGTTCGTGTTGTTTCGAGTTCTTGTGGGAGCTCGGTATAGAGGTGCGGCCTCGGCAAGCTAGTGTGCTTGCGTGTGTTGTTCTTACGGGAACAAGAGAGGGACTAGTGAGTTCAAGAATTCTAGTGTGAACTCCTTGTAGGTGTTGCGGCACTGAATGATCCGGTGGGATCGATTCTAGTGGAAATGCTTCATAGTGTTGAAGGCGGAGACGTAGAGCAAGGGTACTTGAACCTCAAAAAAAATCTCCCGTGTTTGCGATTGCTCTCTCTCTCACTTGTGTTTATATCTTGCATACTAACATTGCTTATCTCTTTATATGCTTGATATATCTTTTGCTTAATTGTTATATGCTTGGGATTGTTTGCTCACACTTGTATTCAACCAAGAGAGCCATAGCGGCACCTCAACTCTTGTCTAGAGGAATCTTGAGGAGATAGTCCAGAGCCCTTCACTGAGAATTCGGCTACAATCTTATGTTATACTTGGTGTGTTTAGCATAATAGTTTTTAGTTTGCATAAATATTTTTAATTCCGTATTAATTCATCATTAGATTAGCTAGTCACCTATTCACCCCTCCTCTAGGTGATTTCAATTGGTATCAGAGCTTGGTGCTCTTGATTTGGGTCTAACAACCTAGAGTTAAAGATCCTCATTTTTTGCTAATCACAACATTTGTATACACACACATGGATTTCATGTCACCTCCCATGTTTGATATTCTTAACATCTAAACTTGAAAAGTTAAGATGTCTATGTACCTCAAAGCCCTAGGTATTCATGTTTATTTTGCCATTATTAAAGATTCATATTGTTTAAATGGCAAACATCTAGAGGCTAATGCAAAAGCCATCCCTGCTTTAAAGAGTATCCTAAATGATGAATATCTATTTAGGGTTGCTAATTTTGATTCAGTTTTTATAGTATGGAACACTATAGTCTCCCTTAGTGAACAAAAGCAATACTATGCAGGGAGTGACTCGGATGATGGGAGTGATGCTTCCAACATGTGCTAAATGATCCAAGGGGATAACCCCTTTAGGTAAATTCTGAATCCGAACTTGATGAGGATGTTGACATGTCATACGATGAGCTTGCTACATTTTGTCAACAACTTCTTGAAAAAATGATTTGCTCAAAAACGACCATAAAAGATTGAAAAATAAATATGAGTCCATTTCAAAAGAAAAAAAATTCTTTTCCAAATAAATTTAAAAACATTTCTAAAGAAAATGAATCTTTAAAAAAGGAGAATATTTTCTTATTTTCTAAATTAAATGATATTTGTGAAGGAAATAATTCTTTGAAAAATAAAATTAACTTGGTGGAAAAAGAAAAAAATTGTTTTAGAAGAACATAACTCTTTGAAAAGAAAAATTGTTTCAAAAGAAAAGGAAAATATTTTTAAAAAGAAAAAGATTGTTGATTCTCATATGCTCTTCATGCTACCATTAATAAAATTAGATTCAATTTTTGAAAAATAAAATAAATTGTTTGAGCTCAACTTTGAGCAATTGTGCATTTAATCATAATAGATTGGAAATATTGTTTCAAAAGAAACAAACTCCACATGTTCACGCACATCACCCACGGCATACATATGCACACTTTGCACATCATGATCAGACTCACTCTCTTGTGCATGCTAGAGTGTACAAGTGTACACATTGTGACCGCAAAGGTCATTTAGTAAAGTTTTATTTTGATAAGATAAATCATATCAATTTTGCTAATAAAAATGTTTGGGTTCCGAATAATACTAACCCCCGTGTACCCAAAAGAAAATGGGTACCAAAATCCCCACCGCTTGTGTTTGATGTAGGTGTGGGCTCTCACATGATGTGAGAGGATTGGTGCCTTGGTGGTGAATGCATGATGAGCTAGATGGACACACCAAATTGATGCATCACTATCAAGGAAGTTTGGTGGGAGAACCACCTTATTTTGAAGACTTAGAGACTAGTGCATATGGTTTGGTAACTATCTCTAAACTCCTATTTTAGTTTACATGCATTTACATAGATAATATTTTTAGCATGTTTTGTTTTGTGCTTCATGTGGTGAATACTTGTTTAGATGTAGTTTTTAATAAAACTTGTGTATATACTTGTGCAAGTAGTGAGCAACATTTGATTCTTATATATTTGTACTTCATTGCTCATTTGTACTCATTACATGTACATGTATAACCTAATTTTGATGATTCTTTCATTTATACATGTTTTTTCCTATTCTTGTATGTGTTTTGCTTCATGTATATGTAATTTTTATTCAAAACTAATAAATATACATGTATACCCTTGAGTCACTTGCCTTCATGTAAATTACATTATTGGACTCTTTTGTGTTTGGGATATGTATGCATATTTTTAGCTTTGGATAAAACATATATATACATTGAAGTTTATTTTTAATGAAAAATGAATGTTCATAATTTTCATATATTTTTGATGTTTTTGAGCCTTATTGATTATTTCATGAATATACTATTTACATGATGCTTGTGCACTCATATTTAAATTGGTTTACTCATGACTTTGTTTTCATGAGCTTTTATGAGCTTTATAGATTTCGAGTGTCAACTCTTGTGTATTTAGTATGTTTCATAAGATGCATATGATTTGGTTTCATGTTTGAAGGATCTTTAACTAATTTTTCAAAAATTACTTTAAACTAATTATTTATTCTTCATTTGGTAGTATTTTCAAAATATAACTATTTTCAAATCTTATTTTTGAAAACTTCTATCCTTTAAGGGCGGTTGGATGGGCGACCATGCCTTGTAGGCTCAAAATTGAAAATCTTTTTAACACGTGTTGAATAGGGTGGATAGGTATGAGTTATACACATGTTCTTCATGGAATTCTATTTTTGTATACTCATATTTATTTTCTATATATGTATGTTTCAAAATCTCAAATAATATCAATTTCAATTGGTATTTTCTTTTTCATACATACAAACATACATACATACATACATACATATATATATATATAATATGTTTTTTGATTGTGCTTGATTTATAGTATCCATTACATATTAAAGCACAAATTATGTTTATGCTAAGCTTGACTTAAATATCAATTGATATCTTAATAAGCTTATGCATTATTCTCTTTTGATATCTCAAAATTTATTTTATTAACTTAAGAGATTTTAAATTTTGTTTAAAGTGATTTAAAAATGTTTTGATATGTATTGCCTATATGCAAGGGGAGCTTAACATCTCCTCTATATATATATTCATGTTGAGTGTATCTTATATTGAGGAGCTTGACATCTCTTCTTTATGTGACACACGTGTGTAGGGGGAGCTTAACATCTTCGCTTATACATTGCATATTATGCTTTATGTGAGTCAGGGTCTTGTCATCCCTTCTTTATGTAATGCATGTATACAGGGGGAGCTAACTTCACGTCTCTCTTCTTCATGAATGTATATCGCATATATATATATATATATCCTTATTGTTTGATTTGTTTTCACCCATTTGTTGATGAATTGACAAAAAAGGGGAGAAATATTTGATGATTTATATATACATGTTTATTTCATTTTCAACAAAAGGGGGGGAGAGAGAAGGATTTTCTATTTTTTATACAAAGGGGGAGAAGGTTTTTGGGGAGAAGAATTTTTGATTTATGCATGTTTATCTCCTTGTTTATGCATATATATTTGTTTAGTTTTATACACTTCATTGAATATCTATTTGTTTATTGTTATGCATGAGTTAAGAGGGAGCTTCTATGAAGCTTAACTTTAATCCATGCATATATAACTTCACAAGTTTTGTCATCATCAAAAAGGGAGAGATTGTTGGCCCGAAGGCCCATCACTCTAGTTTTGATGATGATTAACTCATGTAGTTATAGTACTAATGATTTTGTGTTTAATTAGTCTCAGATATTGATCAAGATCTTAGTAGGGGTTTAGCTTCAATAAAGGGATTAAAGTCAAGTTTTGGAGCTAGCACGTGTTGATTCAAGAGCTTTCGCATCATGATCACATCAAGTACTCAAGAAGAGTCTAGCTCATTGGATCAAGGTTTGGACCAAGTCAAGAAGGAGAAGAAGATTTTCAAGAGAAATTTTCAGAACATTTGTGTCATGGTTGTAAGTGTCAAGATTTATTTTTAGATAAAATATAAAGGATAAATTAGTTGGTGGATTGCTCAAGTACTCATATACACACACAAAATTTATGTGTTTTAGAAAATACCGTTTTGGTTTTTAAGCTTCAAAATATACAAATATTTTATCAAAACTTAATTTAGATCTTATCGTCAAAAACATAGATATTTCATCATATATGTGTAGTGGATCATATCCATACATACTAAGCTTCAAAATTAAAATATCTTATTTTTGTATTTTGAGAAGTTTTGAAAAATCGATTTTGAAAAATACAGATTTTTGTTTAAGCCAAAATTTCTATATTACAAAAATGGTTCAAAATGTTTGTAATGTGTTTTGATTTTTAATCAAACATATTTGTATATCAAAGCATATTAATAAACTTATTTTTGTAGAATTTATGAGAATTTATGGGATTTTATTGAAGGTAAAAAGACCAAGTTTTAAATTCCTAAAACATGTGACCAGGCCTTTTGTCGGTCGACCGAGACAGAAGTCGGTCGATTCTCGGTCGACCGGTCTGGTCGACCGATGTGCACAAACGTGCACATCCAGTTTGGCTGGAGGGCCGGTCGACCGACCCGGTCGACCGCCAAAGTGCTCTGCTCTCTGGATCTGGCCCCGGTCGACGGGGCGGTCGACTGGTAGAGAGCTTTGCTCTCTGTATCCAGGCCTTGGTCAACCGGGCAGTCGGCCGGTGGTACAACGGTCAGAAATTCGACCGTTGGCGGTTGACCGACAGCAGGATTTCCTGCTGAGTTGGACCCCAACGGCTATTTTTTAGGCCTATAAATTAGGGTTGTTTTGGGCTGTTTTCAATAAGAATTTAAGTTGGTTTTCAAGCTAGTTTTTTCCTACCTTTCTAAGTGTTTTCAAGCTAGTCTTTGTCATTATGTCCAGTTTGCCACCTCTGAACGATAAGACTCTGAGTCTAGCAACTTCCAATCGGTTATGTCCATATTACCTCTGAACTGATGACCTAGATCTCTCACTTTTATGGCATTCTCACTGTCATGTCCAGTTCACTATCTCTGAACAGATGAGTCCATAACTTTGTTCTCCTTTCCTCGACCAAGGCCAGGAGAGTTCTTGCTGTCATGTTAACAGTAAACCTCTGAATAGCAGATTGCAAGTCTGAGATCCTTTAGTTGATCATGTCTAGTCAACCACCTCTGAACTAATAGGACCCCAGATCTAATCTATTCTTGCAGTCCCCTGTGGACTAGCTGCCAAGTTAATACAACTACCTCTAGCAGCGGATTCAAAGTTTAGTGTGTCTTAGTCTATCATCTTCAGTTTTTCACCTCTGAATAGACGGGTCCCTAAAGTCGGGTTCACCTCTATTTTTCATCATGTCTAGATCATCACCTCTGAATGACAAAATTTCGATCAGTTATATCTAATTTGTCATCTTTAACTGACAAATTCTAAACTTTATCCTTTCTAGTTCAGTAGGAACTATCACGTGGTTGTAGTGTCTAATTCATCATAATTAATTTATCAATCTAATGGTTTCTTATCTCTTATGTTAACATTTACCTCTGAACAGTAAGATCATCAAATTCACTTTGTCCCATTTTTATCCCAACAAAATTTGAATCGTGTCATTTCTCAAATTTATTAGTGATAATTTATCAAATAACTAATTCTTTCATGTTGTTGACCTCTGAAAAGACTAGTTAATATTCTTATGGTATAGGTCGGAAGACTATACCGTTATCTTTTAAGAGTTATAATATAACTTGAAATTATTGTAAACTCAGAAGATAAAACAAGAAGGAAAAGCAACAGAAGAGTCAAATAAAATTATTTTTACTGATTCAAAAAGAAGAAAGAAGGGGATACATGGATTACAAGCTGTGATAGTGCTTCGTAGGACTTGATCCGTTCTTCGAGGGTGGCCAGCTTGTTCTTCCTCTCTTCAGCAGCTCTGACAAATGCCTGCGATCTTAACTCAGCTTCATTAAAGTTCGCTGTCTGGGACAAACGAGTCTCAATTTCAGCTAAAGTTGCCCTTTGTGCTATCTCCTGTTGCAGGACTTCATTATTTTGGGCTTTGAGCTACTCTAGCTGAGGGATCTCCTCAAGACGCACAGGTTCAGCCTTGGATAGAAGAAGATTAGCCCTCTTGATCATCTCCTTAGCCTTCTCAATTTTATCCTCAGCATCAAGAAGAGCGCTATTGGAAGCATCAATGACATCTCTAATTTTTACTTTTCTTGTTTCTAAGGATTTTAAATCTGAAGATATTGCCTTGGCTGCTTCCTGTGCTGCAAGGTGAGCCTCACGCATTTGAGCGACGAGGCGTTCAAGCTCTTCATCAATGAAGGAATCCAAGTCTGAACTGCTGAGGTGGCGCCACTCGCTCACGTCCTTCTCAAGCCTCTCCACCAGAAGCTCTAATGCAGAAGCCTGGTCATCCCCTCTGAAGTCTCGAATGCTTTCAATATTTCGAGAGAGGACCACTTTAGAGCAGAAAATGAGGTGGTTGAGCCCTTCAAGACCAAAGCAATAGATCGCTTTAGGCTCTTATAAAATCTGTCAACCATCTCAGCTAAAAATTCTTTCTCGGCTTCAACTACTCCCGTGAGCGAGTATCCCAGAAAACAGAGCTTCACCGGTTTCACTGTCATAACGGTGGAGGAAATGATAGAAGCACTGGCTGGAGAAAGATGATAGATCGTCGGTGATCGGGGAGGAGTCTTCATTGAAACTAGTATACTAGCCATGATGGAAGTAGGGCTGGTAACTATTTCAAGAAGAAGTGGCTCGACGACCAGCATCGGAGAAGTAAGGATGGTAATTATCCTTAGCCCAGTGTTTGCCAGGACTGGCAACGTCAAAGAAGCCACTAGTATCTCACCAACCGATTCAGTTGGGAGTGCGATTAGTTCCGCAGCCATCGTTTCCTCGGCCACCTTAGATCCACCACTAGGCCCAGGCTGGTAAGAAGGCAAGTTACGATACAAGACATCCAACACTGCAGCATCCGCGACAGCTGAAGTGCTCGTCTCTTCCCTGAATTCCTCGGGAAGACTTGTCAGTTCCCTCGAAGTTGATGCACCCAAAAGCGGAACAGCTGTAATAATACTTCATTAAAACAAGGTATGATAATATCAAGAAAAGATTGCTTACAAATGATTAAGGTATTACCAAGAGGTAATACCACCTTAACCGCCTCAACAACAGCGACAACGCTAATTCCGGCGGGCTCCTTAGAAGAAACCCTGGTAGTAGTGGGAGAAACCCCAGAAACAATCTCAGGAAGAACTTAATCCATCCTGACGGCTTTCATAATCGGAATGTCTGGCTCGCCTTCGCTCGTCGAGGGCTCTGTAAACCATCCTCTGGAGCTTGAGGCCGTTGGGCTCTCTTTTGAGGTACCGACACCCGAAGGACCGACACCAACTGCGTCACCCTAGGAATCCTCAGAAATAACAAAGTAGCTAGCTTCGTCACCCTCCTTATAGGTAAACAGAGGATCGTAATAAACCTTTTGTTCTCCTGTGGCTTTGGTTCCTGAATCACAAGTTAAATGAGTGAGATGCATGAGATAAAAAAAATATATGTATACATGTGTATATATACGTGTTGCAAAAATGGAACTGGTCTTACCCAGGCCAGGAATAGCTTTGTCAGTTGTTTGTTTCTGCGCCAATAATTTTAACGGGGTAGGAGGAGGGACTGCAGCTGATTCACCCTCTGTAATAACAGTGGGGGGTATAACGATGAGGCTTCTTCACCACCCTCTTCCTACGAGATCTACCCTGCCGCTTCTGCTTGAAGTGGATGTCAGGATCATCTTCCACCTCTTCCACTTCCACTTCTTCCATAGAGGCCATGCCTACCCCACCAGGAGCATCTGCTGGAGCCTCTGCACCTGCAACTTCTTCAAAGCGAGGGCTTTCGGCGTCTGAAGCCTCACTGTCAGTAGTGGCAATAAACTCTGGAATGCCTGGCACCCAGACTCTTTTGCCCTCACCCTTCTCGGTGACTTTATGCTTCAGCCACTGGGAGATCCACTTCAAGCCAAAGGAGTTAATAGAAAATCTGGTTGGCGCGGAGCTTGAAGTATTGTACCATTGTTAGAACCCCAAAGTCATCAGTAGGTTTGGGGTCCTCAATGGCATGCACAGTCGTGCCTCGGTACAACCAGCAATGAAGTACTGCCAAGCGCGAGCACCATCAATTAGGCTCCCATAAAGGCCAGGTTAGTGTTTGGATTGCCAACATAGAGTTGGTCATACCCGAACTGACGAGCAAACTGGCTGGGGATGTACAGTTCCAAGTAACTGGTATCCCCGTTCCTGTACACCAAGTGAGAAGGCCAGATGCTAACCAGCCATTCGAAGATTCCCCGACTCAGCGACGTCTTTCCACCCCCGACATCCTTGAATTCCTCGCCATATCCCACATCACGGATGTAGGGAAGCACTGGAAGAGACTATACACATCGTGCTAGCACAACAGCTTACGAACCGCAGCCACATAGGTCTGTGACCACGGGGATCCCTCAAATCAGCGAAGATGTGCTACCTGAACGCCCTCTGGAGGCTCTTCACCAGCTTGAATAATAGCTGAACAGTGAAGAGCGAACCATGCCATCAAGTAAGTATATGGCAATCTGATCCTGGGGTTCGGTCCGTCACGGAATAAGATCGTCCCTTTTCCCCTCTTCGTTGCCGGTGGTCTGCAGAAAGCCTCCGTCAATGCACGAAGACCTCGCTGAATACAACACACCATCGCCAGAAGAAGTCCAATAGAGCGACCGTATACCAGACGAACGGCCGGCAATAAGACAGTGGGGAGGATGACATCGCTAGAAGGAGATGGCACCACACATCTCTTCAACCAAACTGATAAAAACCAGTCAAAAGCTCCTTCCGGGACATTGTTGATGGGCCTGATGATGAAAGCTCCTAAGAATGTCACCCTTCTCATAGATGCCATCATCTTCTTCCAGAACAGTGTCTCCTTGGGCACGCTCCTTCATCCTCCGAAAGATTTCCTCATCCGCAACCCGCAGTGAGCCGCTTCAGGGGCATCCTCTAGGTTGGGGAATAGATAATTCCCCCAGCTCTTCGAACTACTCGAAGCTCTCTTATAATTGCCATGCATGCTCGAGCAGATGTAGAAATGGCAAATCAACTCTCGATAAGTCTCAAACAAAGCGGGCTCCTGGTTTTCCAAAAGCGCCAATTTCACTTCGCATAGGAAGTATTCTTTATAAGGGAGATATACCATTGGCAAAGCAGAGACTTCCCACATCTCATGCAAAGCCATGCCCAATTCGACTACAGGGGTAAAGAAAGTCCATGTAGCTGCGAAGTATAACTCGAAGATGGCATAGAAGTTCGTTACGCTCATCTGGATGCCATAGCAGGTTGCTCTGACAACCTTATAGAGTCTCAGCCTCTCCAAATCCTCCTCAAAATGGGGCAAGACATATAAGGTCAAATCCCTCCACCAGGCCTTGGGAGGATGAATCCAGCCTGAGGTCCTGAAATCAGTTGCTAGGTAGTTGCCATTGACCCTAAAGAACTGATTTCCAGAGGTTTGAGCCATAGCTAGATTTTCCCCTACTGGGATCTCTTGGAGAACATTTCTGAGATGAAGACCCAGTACGCAGCGAGGGAGACCTACACTTGTATAGGCAGGAGAGGCAGCTATCAAAATACCCACATGTACTGAATCAGTAGTCCGGGTCACCTGCCATTTCATCTTCCGAGGCCTCGTCACACATTGGAATAAGGATAGTGGGAAACGGCGCTTGCAGGATGGGATGTAGTACTCTCGCCATTTAGATTAAAGATCCGCTGCCCTTCCCCGGCCAGCAGCTGATGATCAGTGTCAGGCGCTGCGTTCCCAAACATGAAGCGGGGCTTCCGGTAAATCTTCCGGTCATAGTCCTCTAGAGGAGCAGTAGTCAGGATACTCCTTATTATACATTGATCTCTGGTGTGGATCAGGGCATCGCGGTCAGGAGTGCTCCGCTCACTGAACAACGAAGCTTGCCCCTTGAATTGTAGGCTGACATTACCATCCAAACCCCTAGCCAACCCAAAAAGGTTGTTCAGAGGCTCAGGGTATAGTGCACTGCCAAGCAAGAAGAAGAAACTATATTAGTCCATTAGCTAAAGAAAAGAGAAGCTAAAGCAAAAGAAGGTTGCTAAGGAATAGCTTTGCTCTCCGAGCAAAGCTAGCCTAGCATTAGTTTCGCCCTGAAGCTCATCTTCACACTCTGTATGAAGGCAGGCAGAGTGCAGCCGATCACTAAGTGATTAGCTTCACGTTAAAAAGCTTAGCTTCGCTTTTTTAAAAAAAAAAGCTTAGCTTCATATCAGAAGCTTAGCTTCGCATTCTGTCACTTGACAAATACAGAAAGCCCTATGGGCTAGTTTCGCAAAAAAGGCACTTGTGCCTAAAGCGATCACAAAGGGCGCAAGTCCTCCAAGTTAACTTCGCTTTAGAAGCTTGATTTCGCATTCTGTCACTTGATAGAATGCAAAGAACGCCCTAAGGGCTAGCTTCGCATAGAAGCTTGGAAAAAAAACCATTCGGTTTCTAATTTCAAATCGTGAAATTAATGAGGAATTAAATTCCCTAAAAACTCAGTGGGATTAAATTAAGGGAGTATAGTTCCCTGAGATCATTGGATCATGGTGAATCACTCCGGATTCCCATGAAATAGCCAGTGGATGTCTTCAAAAGAAGGAAAACTCTCTGCAAAGGGAAAATTCCTTACCCTCTATGGGGCGTTCGATGATCGGAGAGCAGAGGTCGCTACCTCTTTGCCTGCGCGTCATTTGGTGGTCATTAAGATCTGGGAAGGAGTTTTGAAAATCTGTAATGAAGGAGAGGAAGAAGAAAGAGATTTGTTCTCTAAAAATTGAAGTGTTTTTAAGAGAAGATAGTTCTCTCTTTCTCAGCCAACCGGTCTTTTACAGACATGAAATTGTCTATCTTCGCCTCCTCAAAAGAAGCGCAAGCGGTCGTTTCAAATTAATTTGAAACGGCGCCCAAGCGCCTTCTTCGAGAAGCCTTACTTTAGTTCCGCTGAGGGCTCATCTTTGGCTCCGCTGTGAGTTCAATATTGACTTTGCGTGTTGTATGGTTAACTCCGCTATGAGCTCATTGCTGACTTCACCTAGCGTCCGATTAACTTCACTAAAAATCAATATTAGCTCCGCTGAGAGCTCATTTCTAACTTAGCTGGAAACCCATCTTTAGCTTCACTGGAAGTTTAGTTCTACTAAGTGCTTTTCTTTTCTTTTTTGAAAAAGACTTTTGGAGAAAACAAAGTTGGATCACTTAACACCCGATGGATTTCTCCCAACCCAAGCCAGTCCATTCCAGTTCTTTCGAAGTTCAAAGTGAAAGACATGGATTAAAGCAAATGAAGATGAAATTTTATTGATTTAAAAAGGGAAGATACATTGATAATACATCAAAATTGTCTTTCATACAATTGAATCTCTACTCTGAAGGCATACAAGTTGTTCTATCTATGTAACCCTCGGTTTCCGATATACGTATGTCATTACTGGTATCTGGTGATAATTTAATCATCCTGATAGTCGAGTTGAGGTCATTTCAGCTCAAATATATTTTTCATTATTTTGAATTTTTCTGAATGTTTGGAATATTTTTGGGAATTATTGGAGAAGAATCTCAATTCGGGGTCAATCGGTGTCACGGTCTGACTCTGGGATTTTTAATTAACAATCGGGAATGAATTTTAAAATCTGACTTCACAACAATGCTTAGGATGACATCTTCTATTTTTTAGAATTTTTGAGGATTTTCCTGAATTAATAGAGTTTAATCCAATAAAATAATGCATAAATGTTTATTCAAAAAGAAAAAAATGAAATTAAAATAAAAATTAAAAAAATGGCATGTGTATCATAATAGGTTTTCAACCCCATGTGCCCCACATGTGAAATGAATGCTCTAACCACATGGCCACTTTGGCATTTGTTCCTTTATGGAAGCCATTCTATTTAAACATTTTTCCCTTACCTCTACAACCAAAAAAAAAAAACTTTATTAATTTTTCTTCTCGAATTCGAACCATGGCCACCACCCCCATACTATAACACCCAGACCACTTTGCCACATTGGCGTGTGAGCTTGAAACACAAGCTTATTTATTTAAACCACGCTTTAACTCACCCATCTTCTCCAACTTCCCCACTCTCTCTAACTTCTCCTACACTTTCTCCCCCTCATTCCCACTCACACAAACTGAACCTACTACTCCTCTCACGTAGCCTAACTCTTAGGGGGGCTTAGGGGTGTGTGTGGTGCCTATAAAAGGGACATCTCATCATCTCAAGTCACTTGCAAAACTTCAATCTCTCTTTCTTTCTTCCACTACAATATCTCTTCCTCTTTCAAGATTGCGAGATTCTGAAGTGCTGGACGAGGAGAAAAAGATTCAGACTGAAGGGAAGCATTCCAGGTATTTTATTTTGTATTTTTGTAGAATTTAGTTCGTTGTGGCATTTCACTAAACATGTAGTATGCGTTACATGTTAGCTTTAATTTCACCTTTTAAAACGCATGTTTAAAATCACAATAAAATTTTGTAGAACACCTAGGATATGCCTCCTAATTATCATGATTTTTAATTTATTTTTAAAAATTTATTTACGTTCGAAAAAACAAAAATTGTATTGTACTGTGCACAGCACAGTGCAGACCAGGCCAGGTCTGGCCTGGGCCAGACCAGACCCAACCTGGGTCTGGTCGAGCCAGGCCAGGCCCCGCCTGGCCTGGTCGGGCTCAGCCAGACCGACTGGCTCTGGGCACAGACCCAGTCCGGGTCTGTATAACAAACCCGAACCCGACCCCATAAAAAAAAAAGAGAAAAAGAAAGAAAGGAAAAAAAGAAAAAGTAAAAGAAAAAGAAAAAGAAAAGGAATAAATAAAATAAAAATAAGTAGAAAAATAATTATAGCATTTACTGTAGCAACTAGACCCAAACCCATTACTGTAGCAACAGACCCGTTAAGCTTTTTGTTTATTTTTATTGATTTTTAGGTTTATTTTATTTCAGAAAATTCCAGAAAATTCACAAAAAATTCCAAAAAATTCATAGAAAATCACAAACTAAATTTGAAACTCTATAAAATTATTTTGATGTAATATTACTGAGAATCACATGAAATTAAATATTTTTGTATTACTATTCAATGATAATTTATTTAAAAATGATCAATAAAATACTAAATAGCACAAAAAATATGAAATTCATAATTCAGTAATATGTAAATATTATATATCAATTTATTAGCTTATGCAAGTATTTTAGTATGAAATATATTTTTAAATAGTTTCTATAAATTCAGAAATTAAATTATTTGAAAATATTAACTATCCAAAATTATAATAAATAGTAAAAAATACATTATCACTTAACTTATAACTGAATAAATAACATGTCAAGTCTCTAATTAATTTACGTAATATTTAGGCCGCGAATTTTACCCAGAGCCGGTTGCAGTTACGGGAATTCAGATTCTAACGACATCAGACAAGTGTACACGATTCTCTTCTCGTTGACTTTCTTATTGATCTTATTATTGATCTTAATTTTGCCTCTGAATTATAAATTCTGGTTATCATATCGCATGACCTGTGATCATATTTACATATCAGCTTTTCTCTTCCGATTATATGACTAATTATTCTTACCGATACTGTCTCGTGATCATGTTTTATTACCTTACATATCATGTTTGCATCTTATTCCAGTACATACATGCATCCAACTTAAATTGGCATGATTGCTTGTATGTGGTAGACTGATTTATTGGCATGAAATTTATATTGATCATGACAAACACTTTGATCTGGATCTTGAGGTTAACTGGATAATAATGAAGAAAGACTGATAGTTAAATATTGAATATCGAATGATATTGTGATCCTGATATTATTGAAAATTAATCAAGAAAATTAACCATTATATTATGAGTAATTATTCGAGGATATCTTATTGGATTATGGACACATGATCCTGACCGTTTTACTTTGATATTTAGATTACATGTCGCTGACATTACTTGCACTATTTTGCATGCATCTGGTATCACTTGCACAACTATATATTTGTCACATGATATTGTCACTGTCTACATCGTCCCATGATTTTGATACACATTGTGTTCACCATCTAATGCTGATATTCTTGGCACTGGTTCATGATCCTGTAACACTGAGTAACACACTGTTTGCATTTGCATTTAATTAATAAAATTAATCAAGCCAGGGTTATTGGGGAGAGACTATAGCAGGGGAAATCCAGGGAGGTGTGCTTGGAAGGGTGACCCCTTGTGGGTTTGGATGCCACACGTGATCTTGTTATTTATGCGCGCTCCTATTATTACATGTTACATGATACCTGAGTACAGTGAACTGTTTCTCCCTGCTATCAGGATCCACTAACGCATCACTTGTTTGATATGCAGTTGTCCTGTGGGATGGGGCACATGATGGTTGCATTAGTTAGAATAATAAAATATGCTAGACATATGCACTTTCATCATATCCTTCATTGTCTTCAGTGATCTAGTACCTAACATGTATTTTTAAGAAACTGACACTTGACTCATGTGACATGCATTATCTTGACTACATGATATTCCTGGACATACCATGTTATTTTATCTTGTGATCTTGAGTTCTTGGGATCTTGTGATTATGTTTCACGACAGTTACTTATCCAGGACGTCTCATGTCATTATATACATGTTACACCATGCATGCACGGTCTTATTGTACATGATCTATCTTTTGATTATTCCTGTTACTGTTATTACATTCAGTTCTTGATATTTCCAAACATATTTCCTACTTACTGTTACTACATTTTCATATTCTCTCCTTCCTGTTTCGTGTACTCTTGCTGGTCCGCTTCTGACGGACCTTATATTATTTTTTCAGTATTTAGATCAGGAAACTTGTATAGAGAGTTGTTCGTAGATCATATTCTGGTTTCGTTGTTCTCCGGTGAGTTCAGTTTTCTTCTTGACTTGTTTTATTCAGATATAATGGATGATATTGTTTGTGATTCAGTTTTTCATATAGTGATTTTATTCCTTCCTGTGCTTGTTGTATGTGCATATATGTGTGCTATCCTGCTTGTTATTGACAGCCTAAGATACTCATGGAAGAGATTTCACTCTTCGTGAGTATCTGCTGGCCATCATCACTTAACTGTATTTCGTATTTTGGGAAGTGGGGCGTGACATGATTTTGTCGGTATCAGAGCCAGGTTAGTTATATGCCATATATGCAATCAGGCCACATATATGATAATCATTCATGAAATTATCTGAGTAAACAGTCATTGACTCCCTTCTTTGACTCCATACTTGTACAATCTTTTCCTTGAGAACCCTTGAACCGTCACCCTGATGTGACTCTTTCATCCATGTAGTCTTCATACCTACTCTGCCCTGCTTGATCATGTCTGGTTAGACTACTCTTAGTTTAGACTGAGGATAGATTTATTGAGGACTTGACCTGATTATTTGAACGAAAAAGAATAATTGAGAGGATCTTTGTCGAATTATATGGCAGTTAATATTATGAGAAATTTTAGATTTGAAACTTTTTGAGATACATGTCTACAAGGGAATCATAGTGAGAGGTAAGACTTAAGATAATAATCATGCCTGGATTAAATAATGATCAAATCACATCCATACATATTGGATTTAGTGCATGGATCTTGGAGTGATAATCAGATCAATAAATGGAACTATTGCCTTGGGCAAAATATGACTATACTTGGATCAGATTGCTTGGATTTAGTTTCTGAGGATTAGAATCTTGAAGTTTTCAGACCTAAGTAATATTTTAAATATCTATCATAGTTTGAGATTTTGAGTTAATCCTATGACTCTTAAGAACATTGTAATTGGAATACCTTGATAAATTGAGAATCATGTGATCTTTGATTGAGGAATCACAGATGAAAGGAGAAGATAGGTATATCTGGATCTTTATGGAGATCAATAAATTTTAAACTCAACTTCTAAGATCTGAAGCAGGAATATAAAAGCAAGAATATAAAATCAATCTGAAGATATATTGAGGGTTGAGACAATAACTAATTACTGATTATTGATATCTGATCTTGAAATTTTCATCAGTGACTGCTATCTTGACTAATGATCTTCCAGTAGTGACCGTCTGATCTGATAATTGGGTTATTGTGATACTGTGAATATAAAACATGTACTCGAGGATTTGAGATTATTTGGGATCTATGATTTTTAAGAAATAAAAACCAGATGCGATTATTATTCAGCAATATGTGACGATCTAAGAGATGATATAATTTGGAGTGATGTTACAAGAGAGGTAACATAATTGAGATATCTGAAATTCTTGTTCAATGTGACCAGAATAGATCAAAAGAATTAAAAGAATAAATCAGTGGAATATGATTGCTGATAGACCTTAAGGATTTGATCTATAAATGATGGGAGTACTCTTATCAGTTGAATATGACTATGAATCTGGGATAATCCTATCTCTTGCAGATGCAGCTTTGATTCATATGTTGATGCCTGGCTGAGTTTCGAGGACGAAATTCTTTTTATAAGGTGGGTAGGATTGTAACCCTCGGTTTCTGATATACGTATGTCATTACTGGTATCTGGTGATGATTTAATCATCCTGATAGTCGAATTGAGGTCATTTCAGCTCAAAATATCATTTCCATTATTTTGAATTTTTCTGAATTTTTGGAATATTTTTTGGAATTATTGGAGAAGAATCTCAATTCGGGGTCGATCGGTGTTACGGTCTGACTCCGGAATTTTTAATTAACAATCGGGAATGAATTTTCAAAATCTGACTTCACAACAATGTTAAGGATGATATCTTCTATTTTTTAGAATTTTTGATGATTTTCCTGAATTAATAGAGTTTAATCTCAATAAAATAATGCATAAATGTTTATTGAAAAAGAAAAAAATGAAATTAAAATAAAAATTAAAAAATGGCATATGTATCATAACAGGTTTCGAACCCCATGTGCCCCACATGTGAAATGAATGCTCTAACCACATGGCCACTTTGGCATTTGTTCCTTTGTGGAAGCCATTCTATTTGAACATTTTTCCCTTACCTCTACAACCAAAAAACAAACTTTATTAATTGTTTCTTCTCAGATTCGAACCATGGCCACCACCCCCATACTATAACACCCAGATCGCTTTGCCCAAGCTTATTTATTTAAACCACATGTGAAACCCAAGCTTATTTATTTAAACCACGCTTTAACTCCTCCATCTTCTCCAACTTCCCCCACTCTCTCTAACTTCTCCTACACTTTCTCCCACTCATTCCCACTCACACAAACTGAACCCACTACTCCTCTCACGTAGCCTAACTCTCAGGGGGGCTTAGGGGTGTGTGTGGTGCCTATAAAAGGACATCTCATCATCTCAAGTCACTTGCAAAACTTCAATCTCTCTTTCTTTCTTCCACTACAATATCTCTTCCACTTTCAAATTTGGCGAGATTCTGAAGTGCTGGACGAGGAGAAGAAGATTCAGACTAAAGGGAAGCGTTCCAGGTATTTTATTTTGCATTTTTGTAGAATTTAGTTCGTTGTGGCATTTCACCGAATACGTAGTATGCGTTACATGTTAGCTTTAATTTCACCTTTTAAAACGCATGCTAAAATCACAATAAAATTTTATTGAACACCTAGGATATGCCTCCTAATTATCATGATTTTTAATTTATTTTTTGAAATTTATTTACAATCGAAAAAAAAACTGGACTGTACTGTGCACTGCACTGTGCACAGCACAGTGCAGACCAGGCCAGGTCTGTCCTGGGCCAGACCAGACCCAACCTGGGTCTGGTCGAGCTAGACCAGGCCCAGCCTGTCCTGGTCGAGCTCAGCCAGACTCGACTGGGTCTGGGCATAGACCCAGTCCGGGTCTGTATACAGACCCGGGTTCGGGTCTGTTTTACAGACCCGAACCCGACCCCATAAAAAAAAAAGAGAAAAAGAAAGAAAGAAAAAAAAGAAAAAGAAAAAGAAAAAGAAAAAGAAAAAGAATAAATAAAATAAAAATAAGTAGAAAAATAATTGTAGCATTTACTGTAGCAAACTAGACCCAAACCCATTACTGTAGCAACAGACCCGTTAAGCTTTTTATTTATTTTTATTGATTTTTAGGTTTATTTTAATTCAGAAAATTTCAGAAAATTCACAAAAATTCCAGAAAATTCACAGAAAATCACAAACTAAATTTGAAACTCTATAAAATTATTTTGATGTAATATTACTTAGAATAACATGAAATTAAATATTTTTTGTAATTACTATTCAATGATAATTTATTTACAAATGATCAATAAATTACTAAATAACACAAAAAATATGAAATTCATAATTCAGTAATATGTAAATATTATATATCAATTTATTAGCTTATTCAAGTATTTTAGTATGAAAATATATTTTTAAATAGTTGCTATAAATTCAGAAATTAAATTATTTGAAATATTAACCAACCAAAATTATAATAAATAGTAAAAAATACATTATCACTTAACTTATCACTGAATAAATAACATGTCAAGTCTCTAATTAATTCAGGTAATATTTAGGCCGCAAATTTTACCCAGAGCCGGTTGCAGTTACGGGAATTCAGATTCCAACGTCATCAGGCAAGTGTACACGATTCTCTTCTCGTTGACTTTCTTATTGATCTTATTATTGATCTTAATTTTGCCTTTGAATTATAAATTCTGGTTATCATATCGCATGACCTGTGATCATATTTACATATCAGCTTTTCTCTTCCGATTATATGACTAATTATTCTTACCGATACTGTCTCGTGATCATGTTTTATTACCTTACATATCATGTTTGCATCTTATTCCTGTACATACATGCATCCAACTTAAATTGACATGATTGCTTATATGTGGTAGACTGATTTATTGGCATGAAATTTATATTGATCATGACAAACACTTTGATCTGGATCTTGAGGTTAACTGGATAATAATGAAGAAAGACTAATAGTTAAAGATTGAATATCGATTGATATTGTGATCCTGATATTACTAAAAATTAATCAGGGAAATTAACCATTATATTATGAGTAATTATTCGAGGATATCTTATTGGATTATGGACACGTGATCCTGACCGTTTTACTTTGATATTTAGATTACATGTCACTGACATTACTTGCACTATTTTGCATGCATCTGGTATCACTTGCACAACTATATATTTGTCACATGATATTGTCACTGTCTACATCGTCCCATGATTTTGATACACATTGTGTTCACCATCTAATGCTGATATTCTTGGTACCGATTCATGATCCTGTAACACTGAGTAACACACTATTTGCATTTGCATTTAATTAATAAAATTAATCATGCCGGGGTTATTGGGGGAGACTGTAGCAGGGGAAATCCATGGAGGTGTGCTTAGAAGGGCGACCCCTTGTCGGTTTGGATGCCACACGTGATCTTGTTATTTATGCGCGCTCCTGTTATTACATGTTACATGATACCTGAGTACAGTGAACTGTTTCTTTCTATTATCAGGATCCACTAACGCATCACTTGTTTGATATGCAGTTGTCCTGTGGGATGGGGCACAGGATGGTTGCATTAGTTAGAGTAATAAAATATGCTAGACATATGCACTTGCATCATATCCTTCATTGTCTTCAGTGATCTAATACCTAACATGTATTTTTAGATACTGACATTTGACTCATGTGACATGCATTAACTTGACTACAAGACATTCCTGGACATACCATGTTATTTTATCTTGTGATCTTGAGTTCTTGGGATCTTGTGATTATGTTTCACGACAGTTACTTGTCCAGGACGTCTCATGTCATTATATACATGTTACACCATGCATGCACGGTCTTATTATACATGATCTATCTTCTGATTATTTGTGTTACTGTTATTACATTCAGTTCTTGATATTTCCAAACATATTTCCTACTTACTGTTACTACATTTCATATTCTCTCCTTCCTGTTTCGTGTACTCTTGCTGGTCCACTTCTGATGGACCTTTATATTATTTTTTCAGTATTTAGATCAGGAAACTGGTATAAAGAGTTGTTCGTAGATCATATTCTGGTTTTGCTGTTCTCCGTGAGTTCAGTTTTCTTCTTGACTTGTTTTATTTAGATATAGTTGGTGATATTGTTTGTGATTCAGTTTTTCATATATGTGATTTTATCCTTGTGCTTGGTTGTATGTGCATATATGTGTGCTATCCTGCTTGTTATTGACAGCCTAAGATACTCATGGAAGAGATTTCACTCTTCGTGAGTATCTGCTGGCCATCATCACGTACCTGTATTTCGTATTTTGGGAAGCGGGGCGTGACAATCTACTTTCAAGATGATAAGTCGTCCCAAGTCCGCCAAACCAACTTAACACAAAAAGGCTTTCCTCTTTTGTAAGGCCGTAATCCTTCGCTTAATGGTAGATTTTGCCACCAGGAAGCTGGATCTTCTTTGATCAAATTGGCAAAGGATTGGTTGCCACCAGAAAGCTGGGTCTTCCTTAATCAAAATTGGTAAAGGAAGGATCCGAGACCTTACTGGTGATATCCCTTTCCCATATCTTGTGCAGAGACCTAGCAAAAGTGAGATATTAGTGACAATGATGCAGCACAAATCTGCAGCTAAGTGGATTATCACGGATAGGCGACTGCTGGTCTTCTCCTGGAGTTGGAAACAGCTGCTCCAGTATATTCCTCCTACTTACGATCAAAGTCCGAACTTGAGAATGAAGATGCATACTTTTGTCTTCCTTCACCAGGTCAAAAAGATTGGGAGCACAGTGAACTGCAACAAAAAAAAAGAGTTAGCATTAAGAAAAAGGAAGATGCTAAATCAAAGTTTTGTGCCCTGAGCGGAACTGATCCGGATCCAGCTTCGCTATGTCCTGAGGCTAGACGTCAGATTATACTGAGGCAAAATGCTCGAGAACCTGAAAAGGCATTGATGCCTCGCAACAGGCAGAGGATAGCATCCCCTATATGGCAATGATTGAGGATTTACCTGCAAAAAATACAGAATTTTAGAACTTTAAAATAAAGAGTGCAAGTACTCAATAATACCGCAATACCAAGTGGTTATGCGGGCCGTGATCCACAAGGAGGGACTAGCGATGGAAGTTTTTTTAGTAAGTTCTCTTTTAGGTTACAAAGAATTGTTAAAGTTCTTCTTTTAGTTCTTGTATAAAAAGAAAAAGAAAATAGAGTTAAAGTTAAGTTAGGAAGAAGGTGGTAGATTGAGAAGGTGGAGAAAAACAGAAAATGACTTTGTACAAAGAAAGTAAAAAAAAGTGAATAAAGTTTGGAGATTGTGTTGTTGGTGATCTAAGCTAAAAGTTAAAGGAAAAGAAAGAAAATCTAAAAGAAATACTTACATCCTCTGGTTGATGACTTACCTGGAACCCTTACATGTTTTACCTTACTTTGGAGGCGATCAACGCGTAACGCATAAGATCGAGCTCAGTCCCCATTCGCATTACATCATCAAGACAAACAAGAATGAAATGATACGACATCGTGAGGAGGAGAACGTCATCATGAAATATCGGTGCACTCACACAACATGGCTATATTGATGCTTCGAGGTTCACTTGGATATTTATCAAAACCAAAAGATGAAAAGTAGAAATAGAAGAAGAACATATAAATAAGAAAAAACATAAAGATGTTACCTTTGATTACTTGTAGAAACGATGAAAGAAAGGACGAGGGTACATCGGTGTCACTCTCAACATAAGCCTCTCTCTCTCTTACTTACATGATCTCGGTCTAACTTATGCTTACAAAAAAATAAAAAATTACATAAAAAGAAAAAAACCTACACTAAAAAGAATGAAAAAGTAGCCTAAAATCTATCTTTGCATGGTCGCTCTCTGTGGTCTCTGAAAAAACCAGTATTTATAGGTAAAACCTAATGGGGAGAGGCGTACGAAGACAGGGGGAGCAAATGCTCCCCCAACAGATGCAACCAAGCCGCGAAAACGCGGCTCTGGCCGCATTTCTACGACCATGGTGTGCCAGATGGCCACACCTGGTTGGTTGTGATCCCTCATTTGGTGATTCCCCTTTATCTCCTGCTAGTTTTTCCGTTTCAGCTCCAGGATTTGACAAAACGGCCTTTGATCTTTGGCTTTAACCACTTGATTTGGAAAGATTCATTTTAACTGATTTTCAACCTCTCTGATTTGCAATGATCTGCCCCGATTTTCTGATTTTGAATTAATTCTGAATTAAATCAGAATTTGATAGGCTTTTGGGCTCGCTTCTCTTTCCTTTCTTTAGCAATGGACCTGCATATAAATTAGACAATAATTAGGATAAAAGTAGAGTTTATTAAATAATAAGTATGAGAATATGATAATAATTATGCAATATCAACGACCGATCACACCCCATACCCATCTTTTGCTCGTCCTCAAGCAAAACAAAAACTAAACCAAAGATTATTAGACCACTTTCGCAGGTCACGCGATTGCACTAAGCATGTGCAATAAGCCGTTAAACCTCCAGGTTTTCCCTAGAGGATGAGTTTTATCTTGTGAGGGTTTTTAGTGGATTGCACCCACAAAATCCATAAAGAAAGAGAAAAATGTTAGCATTTTGAAATCACATTTTGAAAGAGAAAAATATTTGAAATAGTATTGTAAGAATTAAGTAATCTATAAGTTATAGGAAAACTGAATTTTTCATGTCTAAATTTAGTCTCTATTCAAAAATTTGTTATCAATCAAAGTAAAGAGTCAAATTGTACTTCTCATCTAGTCTATTACTTTACCCTAAGTCATATGCACCTTCGTGACCGTGAAATTTTGACTAAGAGTTCTTTAACTCTAACTCTTATACCTTATTTATTTATTTATATATTTATTTTTTATTTTTGGTGGTAATATTCCTTAGTTCTATTAGGCTTTCTAATCTGTCTATGTAACGAGCCTTTAATCGGTGACTCCTAAACCAAACGGTCTTAGGGCACTGGGTGAGAAGACACCCCAAGGACTCAAGGACTCGGGCAAAAAAGGCCACAAAATTAAGGATTTTATTATATGAACCGCCTTTAGGCGTGAATACTTATGCTTTATGAGGCACAAATACCCAGCTTAATCAGAGGATTTTTATATATATATTTCTTTTTTTTTTTTAATAAGGCATAAGAATCTTTGTTTTTGAAGCCTAAGTGTGTAAGTGTATAAGGCATGCATATATTATCGAGGTAAAGATCAAGACTAAATTACTTTCACAAATTTTCTTCCTAACTTTAGTAATCAAACAAATAATCTTATTTTGACCATGTATAAGAAATCCTAATTATGATTCTCCTATTTCTTAAAATTGACTTAATTTCTTACAAAAAATATGTCAAAATATTATTTATATTTTCAAAAGTTTTTTAAAAGTAAAGAAAATGTTAATAATAATAATATATTTTTTAATAATAAAAAAACCTAAGTTATGTTAGAACCCTCCCCCACACCTATCTCATGCATTATCCTCAATGTATGAATTAATGTATAGATGCATGAAAAAGAAGAAAGGGAAAGAAAATATTATCATAAGGTGGTGGTTCCGGTGGTGGTCTGATTGGTCCACGAAATGCGGCCCAATCGAATTTGCGTGGAGTTCGGAGGAACCCACCAGAAATCTCTCTAATATAACCCACTAAAATGATATATATAAATGATCTTTATTAAAATTTTACCCCATCTAATTTCTAAATTTCACAAATAATTTCGGAGTCAATTTTATCAACACCCTTGTTCTAAAATGGAGTGTGAAAAGATGGAATGATTGACTTGGACTTAGGAAGTATGAAAACTAATACAGACTCAGAAAAGTGACTTAAGTCAAGTAAAGGTTCAGGAGTCGAGATTGGTTCAGAAGTGGGTCCAAATCAAGAAGTTAAAACTCAAATCCACATTCATTTCCTAATAACAATGTGACTTAACATTGGTAATTCAAGTTCAAGAATGACAGGTGTGGGAATCAAAACTGACTCTAAAATATTACTCAAGTTGGGTAACAAAATAGGAGTCAATATTGATTCAGGAATTTGAACTGGATCACAAATTTGAGAATCTAGGTCACATTTCTTATTGAGTTCAATTTCATAAAAATGAGAACTTGCCAATTTGTTAATGAGACTTTCAAAAGTATGAAATTGGTCAAGTTCAATATGATGATCAGAAAGATTGGTTATTTAATTTCATGATGAATTGGCACAGGATCTAATGTTGACTCGGGAAAAAGATTGAAATCAGGTGAGAACACCAGTCATTATTAAATCAGGAAGTATAATTGAATCACCAAGTTGAGGTTCAGGATCATATTCATTCTCAAGTTCAATTTCAAGAAAGGGATAACTTGTCAAAATGTCAATGTGATTTTCAAATTTTGGAGTTTGGGCATGTTCAAATGGGTATGCTGAAATGGCATCTTGTTTTCCAAAACAATATGATTCTTCGGCTCTAACAGAATGATTATGGACATCAGAAATGGTCAAACGGTGAGAATAGAGAGTTTGGACCATTATATCTATGTCATGATTACGAGCGATTTGAGCCTGAGTCATGGCTTCAAGCAGTTTTTCATAGTTGATTGGTTCATCGTTTTATTGCGATTGGACTTGAAAATATGAAGTTTTATTTTGGATTTTATGGTGAATTGTGAGTCCGTCAGATTTTGTGATTGTTGCTTGGACTCACGCATACTCATTATCATGATTGATGGTTTTCTATTTTGAACTGGTGGACCTGAATATGAATCTTGAAAAATTATGAACAATGTGGATAAGGAGGACAAGTTGGTTGAAAATTGGACTCGGGGGAGATGAATCCCTATTGACTCTGTGAAGAGTTGAAATTATTTTGGAAATTATGGCAATAAGATTGGGGGCATGGGTTATATTGATTCGGATAAAACCAATCCGGCACACTAGGTTGGTTAAAGTTATGATATGTCGGGTTGGTAATATTCGAAAATGAGGCCAGGATGTAATATGGATTACCATTAAAATTGAAAAAATTATTGTTATAAGCCATATCACAAAGGAAAAGTCAACATAAACAAAGAAAAACAAACAAATAAGCAAACAAATAAAAAGAAAAAAATCTAAGTTAGGGTAAACCTTAGACCCAGACGACTCCTAACTGGTTGGACTGTCCACGGGGGGTATATCGCTGAATCTAGCCACAAGTTAATTGGCTAGGTAGCGGCAAGATTGGTGGGAGGTATCCATGCTTAAAGCAACGGGCCTAATTATGCTAAACCACCAGCCTTCGGGGTTTCGCCCTTCAATCCCCAACCTTAGACACCGATTTGGCAAGAGTCAAATTCAAATCAACTTCTCCCTTAGGTCAGTCTCCTATTTGAGTCCGAGATGTCCCTAGGGCCAACGTCTACTTAGTTTTAGTTAGACTTGGCTTAGTGAGTGAGGAGATTGTTTGTGGGCCAAGGGAGGGTAATGACTTCCCCACCTTATCTTGTTTATAGGACAAGCCCTTAAATCAATTTAGTGCAGTGTACAAGTATATAGAAAAAAGTAACACTCAAGTAATATTTCATATAATAATGAACCTTATACTAAATGCTATGAGCACACACCTTGACTCCAGCACTCTTCAACAGTAAATAGAAAATGTAACGAAATAGACACGTGCCTAAATGCAAAGTCTAAATCATTTTTAGAATTTACAATCAATCTTTTACTGTCGTTGACAGAAATGTATGTACAGTAAGTCAAACAAGGAATAAATAGCTACAGATATTAAACTTTGTAATTCAGCCAACCTGTAAAAAATACATGTTAGTAGTTCACTCAGATTGCCACAGGAATGTAGCAAATCTGAGGGCTTCTGTGCTTTGTTTTCTAGAGCAGAGTCTAGGGCCACTTATATGTCCACTGCAGCAAAAATTTCCTTGCTGTTAGATCCGTACACCAAGAATAAAGAAGAAGTTAACCAAAAATGTAAATCTAAAAAGAGAATAACTTACTGTCCCTCCCCGACAACGGCGCCAAAATTGATTGAACTTCAATCTGCACAAAGAAAATACAGAATTTCAGAACTTTAAATAAAGAGTGCAAGTACTCAATACTACCGCAATAGCAAGTGGCTATGCGGGTCGTGATCCACAAGGAGGGAATAGCGATGGAAGCTTTTTTAGTAAGTTCTCTTTTAGGTTACAAAGAATGGTTAAAGTTCTTTTAGTTCTTGTAAAAAAAAAAGAGAAAAATAGTGTTAAAGTTAAGTTAAGAATAAGGTGGTAGATTGAGAAGGTGGAGAAAAGCAGAAAATGACTTTGTACAAAGAAAGTAAAAAAGTGAATAGAGTTTGGAGATTGTGGTATTGGTGATATAAACTAAAAGTTAAAAGAAAAGAAAGAAAATCTAAAAGAAATACTTACCTCCACTGGTTGATGACTTATCTGGAACCCTTGCATGTTTTACCTTGCTTCGGAGGCGATCAACGCGTAACCCATAAGATCGAGCTCAGTCCCCATTCGCATTACATCATCAAGACGAACAAGAATGAAATGATACGACATCTTGAGGAGGAGAACATCATCATGAAATATTAGCGGCACTCACACAAACATGGCTACATTGATGCTTCGAGATTCACTTGGACATTTATTTAAACTAAAGATGAAAGTAGAAATAGAAGAAGAACATATAAATAAGAAAAAACATAAAGATGTTATCTTTGATTACTTGTAGAAACGATGAAAGAAAGGAGGAGGGTACATCAGTGTCACTCTCAACATAAGCCTCTCTCTCTTACTTACATGAATCTCAGTCTAACCTATGCTTACAAAGAAATAAAAAATTACATAAAAAGAAAATAAAAACCCACACTAAAAAGAATGAAAAGTAGCCTAAAATCTATCTCTGCATGGTCGCTCCCTGTGGTCTCTGAAAAATCCAGTATTTATAGGTAAAACCCAACGGGGAGAGGCGTACGAAGATAGGGGGAGCAAACGCTCCCCCAACAGATACAACCAAGCCGCGAAAACACGGAACTGGCCGCGTTTCCGCAGCCATGGTGTGGCCAGATGGTCACACCTGGTTGGTGGTGATCCTCGATTGTGATTCCCCTTTATCACCTGCTAGTTTTCCCCGTTTTATCTCCAGGATTTGATAAAACGGCCTTTGATCTTTGGCTTTAACCACTTGATTTGTGAGGATTCATTTTAACCGATTTTTTGAAAATACACCTAGAGGGGGGGGGCGAATAGGTGTATGGCTAATCTAATGGCAAATGATATGGAGTTTAAAAACTAATTGCAACACACTTAGTGTAACCAAGGGTGTAGCCGAATTCCCGGTGACGGGCTTTGGACTATCTCTTGTAAATTCCTCTAAATAAGAGTTGAGGTGCTATTTGAAGCTCTCTTGATTCAACACAAGTATGGGCACACAAACAATACCAAGCAAATATATGATATGAATATGATGCAATTGCAAGGTATAAAAGAGAGAGTTTAGAGATAGTGGATCAATCGCAAACACCGAGATATGTTTCGAGGTTCGAGCCACTGCTCTACGTCCCCGCCTTCACACAGAAGGATTACCACTATACGTCTGAAAAACCCTAGAAGGGGGGTGAATATGTTGGCCAAAGGCCTTCCACTCTAGTTTTGATGATGATTAACTCATGTAGTTATGTGTACTAATTATCTTGTGATGTTTAAGTTTCAGATCATTAAACAAGATATTAGTTGGTGTTTTAGCTTCAACAAGATGAATTGGAAGCTTGCACATGTTGATTCAAGAGCCCGAGCATCAAAGATCATACATTGCACTTGCTCGGTGAATCAAGAGTTTTTGGATCGAGCCGACTTGGAGATTGCGCTCTACAAGAAGACTTGGAGATTGCGCTCTAACAAGAAGACTTAGGTATCCATAGTTTTAGTTTTGAGTTTAGATCCTAATTGTAAAGATTAGAATAGTATGATAAGCTCAAGTTCACAACACACATGTTTCACGTTTTGAATATTGGTTTTATGTTTTAGGTTTAACCGATCTTGGTTTTCATGAATAGATTTTTTATCAAAACAAGCTTACATGGTTTATGTATATTAGATTTGTTCTATATACATGCATGCTTCAATTGTTTAGACAAACTTTGTTTGATAATCTATTTCATGTGTTTTATGTTTTGGTATTTTTATCAAAACATTATTTTGGACTTAATGACAAAAATCATGATATCTATATGTTTTCGTGTATATTGAATTTCTATTCATATACAACTTGCTTCAAAGTGTTTAAATATCATATTTTTGTAATTGGATGAGTTTTAGAAAATACGGTTTTTGATTTTTGGCAAAATTTCTATGACACAAAATAGTCAAATATGTTTGAAATTTGTGTTAGGATTTTTAACACAAGTTTGTATTTCAATATAAAATGATAAAACTATTTTTGTGGAATTTTAGAGCTTTTGTGGGATTTATTGGAATATTTTTACCACTGTTTTTCTGACCCATTTAGAAGGCTGACAGGCCTGGTCGGTCGACCGAAGCGGTCGACCGCACCAAGGGCCGGTCGACCGGTTTCGGTCGACCGACGTGCACAGACCTGTGCACGTCTGCAGCCCAATGGGCCGGTCAACCGAAGCGGTCGACCGACGGAGAGCTGTTTGCTCTCAGGAATTTTCGGTCGACCGGACCAGTCGACCGGCAGCTGTAACGTTCGAATATTCGAACGTTGGGCGGTCGACCGGGCCGTCGACCGGCAGGCTATTTCTTGCAAAAATTCTGTAAACGGCTAGTTTTCTGAATTACCTATAAATACTCCATTTGAGAGAGTTTTTCTCTAAGAATTTTTGGGCTAAAATTTTCTATCTCTCTGGTGTTTTTTGCTGCAATCAAATAGGTTTTTGGATTCAAATTGAACAATCTTTTTGGTGTTTTCATTAGGGTTTGAAAAATCAAAGAAAAGGGTTTTTGGGAAAAGCTTTTGAATTGAACTTCTCCATCTTGATTTGATTTATTTCCCAAAGATTTTCTTTGTATTGCTGGTTTCAAATCCCTTGGTTTTCTCCACACTTGAGCTAAAATCTACTATCTTGTCTATAGGATTTTTGTGGGAAAAAGAGATTGTTTGTGGTTGTTGCTTTAAACACCAAGTAGCAAGAGATTGTTTTGTGGTAGTTGTTGGAAACCACTCAGTTGTAAACCTTACCTTTGTGTGGCTGTGTGCCTTTTGGGAGTTGTGTACTCCGGTGATTGTAACTGTCTGTGTGATAGTGAAGCTAGAATCCATCTGGGGATGGCGGGATGTAGAGCTGGGTGCTCGAACCTCGAGAACATATCTTGGTGTTTGCGTTTGATCGATTGGCTCTCTCTATCTCTATCTCTATTACTTTGTGTCTTGCATTACTATTCATATTGTTCATCATATTTGCTTGGCTTGGTTGTGTGTGCATCACTAGTTGATCACACTTGAGTGCTCATTGCATTTAGAATTTTAATTCCGCATTTAGTTCCATTGATTAGCATCATCACCTATTCACCCCCCCTCTAGGTGACTTTTCAATTGGTATCAGAGCTAGCGCTCCTGATATTTAGGTTTAACCACCTAGGAGTGTGATCTTGGTTTGCTAATCTTCATTTGCATTGTCATTTGCACTCATATTAGTTTGCACTCATGGCTAGCCCTCCTATGTCTGACCATTTTAGACTTGATGCTTGGAAGGTGGACATAACTAGGCATTTAAAAACTCTAGGTCATTTAGTTTATCAAGCCATCACTATAGAAACCCTCCCTAATAGTAGCAAGCATAAGAAGGCCAATGCACTTGCACTTAAAACACTTAGAGCATCTTTTGATAATAATCTTTTACTTGTTTTTGATAGTTTTTGATTCGGCTTTTGCAGTTTGGAGCATCTTGACATCTCCGGAGCTTCCAAGGATCATCAACAATATGAGGAGATCTAGGAGAGATGTATCCGAAGAGCCTTGCTTCATGGCATATGGGAATGACTCTCATGAGGTACATTCGGATTCCCCTCTTAATGATAGCTCTAGCTCTTATTGCCATGGTTGTTTTGAAGTTCAAAATTGAATGTTGAACTTGCTTCTAAGCTTGAAAAATTCTTGGAAAAACATAACTCTTTGAAAGAAAAACATTTTGATTTACAAAAAGAAATGAAGGATTTATGCTCTACTTTTGAAACCGTTTTGCAAGAGAAGGAAGAGATTACTAGTGAATGTGACTCACTAAGATCTCAACTAGACATTGCTTTAAAAGAAATTGAAGTTTTAAAAGGCAAAAATGATTGTGATGATATTTTGAAGCACAATGAGATTTTATCCTCAAGATTGGATTGTGTTTTCAAAGAAAACCTTACCTTGAAAAATAAAATTGATTCTATTACTAAAGAATTGAATTTGGTTTTGTCTAAAAATGAATCTTTGCAAAATGATATTGATTTGCATGTTTGTCATGCTAATGTAGCTTCTACTTCTTGCACTCCTATAGCATGTTCCACTTTGTCTTCTAGCATAGAAAATGATATAAATAATTTGAAGAAAAGTGTTGATTGTTTGGGCTTCACCTTGAGCCATTGTGCCATGAATCACACACGTTTGAAACCTTGATTCGCAAGAAACAAGTTCCAACCTTGCATGCACACCCATCTAGGCATACACATGCTTCTCATGATCACCATCATCATATGTATGCTCACGTGTACACTTGTACACATTGTGGTCGAAAAGGCCACCTTGCTAGATTTTGTTATGATCGCATTTATCATGAAAATTTAGCAACTAATTTTGTTTGGGTGAGAAAAGAAACTAACCCCCGTGGACCCACTAGAAAATGGGTACCAAAAACCACCTCTTTGGCTTTTGATGTAGGTGGGAGCTCTCGCATCACGTGAGAGTGGAGGTACCTTGAGGTGGATGCGTTCCGAGCTTGAATGAGAACTATTTGGATGCTTCACTCTCAAGGAGATTAGGTGGAGATGACCACCATGTTTTGGAGAACTAGAGATGCACCTTCATTGGTTTTGGTATCATTCTCTAACTCCCATTTATTATTTACATGCTTTTTAGATCATTCATTTATAGCATGTTGTGTTTTGATGATTATGCCTTGTTCATTAGACTTGAGATATACATGTTTAGTTACTTGAGCACCCATGTTTCATATGGATCTATATTTAGTGTTCACTTCTTGTTTTTAAGCTAACATGTATGCCCTAGATCTAATGCACATGCATATGCATAATGATCATATGATGTTCATAATTTCATGATTTTTGTTTAGATGATTTATGGATGTTTGTGATATATCTTGTGTGCATTTCATCATTGCACTTTATTCATTCTTTGTTCGATCAATTCTCATACAACAAGGTTGCATTGCGCACCTCTAACCCATTCAAGGGGAATCAGGAGGAAGGAGTTCAGAACCCTTCACGGGTATACGGCTCTTAGTCTTGTTTTAAGAGATCGTTGCATCATACATCCATCTTAGTTTTAAAAGGTCATTAATACTTCATATTTTTTGATTAATATGATCATATTAACTTTTGACTCGTTTTATGCCTCATGATTTGATTACTTGCTTGAATGTTAGTTTTTCATTAAGACTAAGATTTATACTTGTACAACTAGTGAGCTACAAATAGACCTTTATATATTTGTGCTTGAACGCTCATTTGTAGTCATTTGATGTACTAGTATAGTCTAGTTTTGATGATTCATGCATTTGACTTGTATTCCTCATTTTTAATGTGTTTCTATGATCTTGTGGTTGACTTCATGTATATGTCTATCTTGTCCAAATTATTGTTTTACATATACATCCTTGAGCCACGTGCCTTCATGCATATACTTTTGTGGACTCTTCATGTTTGGGATATGTATGTATACTTTAGTTTGTACATGACATACATATGCCTTGAAGTTTAAATCATTATGATGATTTCCATGTTTGATTGTGATTTCAATTGATATGATGATTTCAATAAATTACATGATTTACTATTATATCAAGATTTGATAATTTCTATATTAAGCTTAATTGTCCATTTTCATGATGAAATGTATTTCACATTACACTTGTTCACTCACTTTATTATGTTTCTCATGATTGTGTTTTTTGATGAGTATGATATGAGCTTTATGGACTTTGAGTGTTTAGTGATCTTGTGATTTTCATGTTTCATGAAAAATCCTTTTTTGTTTTATCTTGAAGGATTTCTACTAGTTCTCAATTTTTCATAAACTAGTTGGTATTCTTCAAATTGGTAGAGACTTTCAAACATACTATATTGTTCAAATCATTTTTTGAAAACCCCTACCATCAATGGGCGTTTGATGGGAGATCATGTTCTTGAATGCTTTATAATGAAAATCCTTTTTATCTTGAACATGATTGGGTGGTAGTTGATATGAGATATACACTTGATCTTATTGTTGTTTCAATTGGTATCATTGAATTCTTTCAATTGGTATCAATCTTGACATCCTTTTGTATACTCATATATGTTTTGTTTTATATATGTATGCTTGCACTTCATATAGTATCAATTTCAATTGATATCTAATTTTTTTACATACATAGAAGTTTCCTTTGTGCCTATCATATTCATATATTTTAGAGCACAAATCTTGATTTTGCATAGCTTGATTTTAAATGTCTATATTATTTCAATTGATGAAGTTTTTCAATTGGTATCTTATACAAGCTTATGCATAAGTTTCTTTTGGTAATTCATAAAGGGGGAGAAAACTCATATTTTATATTTCAATTGGTATTTGTTTACCATTGTTCTTGTTTCCCACTCCCTTGCTTTATGATAGAAAATAAAGATTTCAATTGGCAAAGAAATAATTTCAATTGGTATCTTGTGTTTTAAAGAATAATAGTTTCATTTGATATCAAGATTTGTTTTTAAGGAAATTCAAATTAGTATTGTTTAATTCCTAAAATTGGTATCTAATTTGGTTGTTTACAATTGGTAGGTTATTTGTTTACTTACTAATTGGTATCAAGATTTTCATTTTTTTTGTGTTTTCAATTGGTATATGTTCTCGTTTTGATTTTAATTGATTTGTTGTTTTTCAATTGGTATCAATATACACTTCATTGCCACATTTTTAATTGGTATCATTTTTGGTTTCACCCCCTTGAAGTAATTTGTTTATTCTTTGTTTCATATATTTAGGGGAGAAGAATTCATATCTTTTTATTTTTGACCCTTTTTGATGATTGACAAAAGGGGAGAAGAATTTGAGTTTTATATGCATATTTGTGTTTGCATATAGTTTACATTTGATGAAAAGAAGCTTTGTGAAGCTTTGTTTATATGCATGTCCATGCATGTTTTATGTTTCATTTTTATTGTTTTCTTATTGGTATCAAGAGCATGTTTATAAACGTATTTTTAAGAACATTCATTGCATATCTTATATGTTTTATTGTTATGCATGAGTTAAGGGGGAGCTTCTTTGAAGCTTTACTTTAATCCATGCATATATAACTCCATGGTTTTGTCATCATCAAAAAGGGGGAGATTGTTGGCCCAAAGGCTTCCACTCTAGTTTTGATGATGATTAACTCATGTAGTTATGTGTACTAATTATCTTGTGATGTTTAAGTTTCAGATCATTAAACAAGATATTAGTTGGTGTTTAGCTTCAACAAGATGAATTGGAAGCTTGCACATGTTGATTCAAGAGCCCGAGCATCAAAGATCATACATTGCACTTGCTCGGTGAATCAAGAGTTTTTGGATCGAGCCGACTTGGAGATTGCGCTCTACAAGAAGACTTGGAGATTGCGCTCTAACAAGAAGACTTAGGTATCCATAGTTTTAGTTTTGAGTTTAGATCCTAATTGTAAAGATTAGAATAGTATGATAAGCTCAAGTTCACAACACACATGTTTCACGTTTTGAATATTGGTTTTATGTTTTAGGTTTAACCGATCTTGGTTTTCATGAATAGATTTTTTATCAAAACAAGCTTACATGGTTTATGTATATTAGATTTGTTCTATATACATGCATGCTTCAATTGTTTAGACAAACTTTGTTTGATAATCTATTTCATGTGTTTTTATGTTTTGGTATTTTTATCAAAACATTATTTTGGACTTAATGACAAAATCATGATATCTATATGTTTCGTGTATATTGAATTTCTATTCATATACAACTTGCTTCAAAGTGTTTAAATATCATATTTTTGTAATTGGATGAGTTTTAGAAAATACGGTTTTTGATTTGGCAAAATTTCTATGACACAAAAATAGTCAAATATGTTTGAAATTTGTGTTAGGATTTTTACACAAGTTTGTATTTCAATATAAAATGATAAAACTATTTTTGTGGAATTTTAGAGCTTTTGTGGGATTTATTGGAATATTTTTACCACTGTTTTTCTGACCCATTTAGAAGGCTGACAGGCCTGGTCGGTCGACCGAAGCGTCGACCGCACCAAGGGCCGGTCGACCGGGTTCGGTCGACCGACGTGCACAGACCTGTGCACGTCTGCAGCCCAATGGGCCGGTCAACCGAAGCGGTCGACCGACGGAGAGCTGTTTGCTCTCAGGAATTTTCGGTCGACCGGACCAGTCGACCGGCAGCTGTAACGTTCGAATATTCGAACGTTGGGCGGTCCGACCGGGCCGGTCGACCGGCAGGCTATTTCTGGCAAAAATTCTGTAAACGGCTAGTTTTCTGAATTACCTATAAATACTCCATTTGAGAGAGTTTTTTCTCTAAGAATTTTTGGGCTAAAATTTTCTATCTCTCTGGTGTTTTTGCTGCAATCAAAATAGGTTTTTTGGATTCAAATTGAACATCTTTTTGGTGTTTTCATTAGGGTTTGAAAAATCAAAGAAAAGGGTTTTTGGGAAAAGCTTTTGAATTGAACTTCTCCATCTTGATTTGATTTATTTCCCAAAGATTTTTCTTTGTATTGCTGGTTTTCAAATCCCTTGGTTTTCTCCACACTTGAGCTAAAATCTACTATCTTGTCTATAGGATTTTTGTGGGAGAAAAAGAGATTGTTTGTGGTTGTTGCTTTAAACCACCAGTAGCAAAGATTGTTTTGTGGTAGTTGTTGGAAACCACTCAGTTGTAACCTTACCTTTGTGTGGCTGTGTGCCTTTTGGGAGTTGTGTACTCCGGTGATTGTAACTGTCTGTGTGATAGTGAAGCTAGAATCCATCTGGGGATGGCGGGGATGTAGAGCTGGGTGCTCGAACCTCGAGAACATATCTTGGTGTTTGCGTTTGATCGATTGGCTCTCTCTATCTCTATCTCTATTACTTTGTATCTTGCATTACTATTCATATTGTTTCATCATATTTGCTTGGCTTGGTTGTGTGTGCATCACTAGTTGATCACACTTGAGTGCTCATTGCATTTAGAATTTTAATTCCGCATTTAGTTCCATTGATTAGCATCATCACCTATTCACCCCCCCTCTAGGTGACTTTTCAGAATAGGTGTTAGTGCTAATCTAGAACTAAATGCAAAACTAAGTGCGCTAAATGCGGAAGCTAATGCAAATTATGCACAAACTAATACAATACAACAAGTGTAGCCGAATTCCCCTTGTGAGGCTCTGGACTAACTCCCCTTGATTCCCCTTGAAATGGGTTTAGGCGCTATGTGAAGCTCTTGTTGGATGAGTATAAGTTGGGCACACACACACAAGCAATCCAAGCAATGTGCACACACAATCAAGCCAAGCAATCAAGGATATAGCATATGGATTATGCAAGGTACAACACAAGCAAATAAATATGATATGAATGAAGTATGATGCTTTGCACAAATGTAAGAGAGAGAGTTTAGAGACAAGTGATCAAACGCAAACACAAAGATATGTTTTGAGGTTCGAGCACCCTTGCTCTACATCCCCGCCTACACCACCGTGTAGGATTTCCAATCCACTATCCGTCCACCGAGGACTCCCACCGAGGGAACCTTCACCGAGAAGGATTTGTACAACAATGGAGTACCTAACTCCTCTCTCAAACAACCACCTCACAACCGAGGGGTAGGCCCGTAGCCAAATACAACACAACAACAACAACACCTCTACCGAAGAGGGTTTACAACCAAACTCAATCACCTCACACTTGAGGATACAAACAATCACCCGATCACCTCTACCGAAGAGGGATACACAAGAATAAGGGTGTACAACTTAGAGGTTACAACACAACCTCAAAACTCTCTCTTTTCTTTCTCTTTCCACAAAACAAAGATCCTAATAGTTTAGGATAGAAGATATAGCTCAAGTGTGGAAACTAGGTGTTTGGAAAACAAGCAACAAAGAAAACACTTGGGAAAATTCTTGCAAAAGATATAGAATGAAAAACAAGACAATCTCCCAAATCCTCTTTTCTTTGATTTTTCCAAAAACCTAAAACAATAAAGATTAATCTTTTTAGCACAAAAACTCTTTTTTAAAACTCTTTTAAACACTTCAGAAAACCAGATTTTTTCTCTTCAAAACTTGGCCAAAATCCCCAAAGAGATGGGGTTTATATAGGCCCATCAGAAAACTAGCCGTTAGGCTGAGCTGGAGCCTGACAGGCTGCCGGTCGACGACCGACCCGGTCGACCGCCAACGGTCAGAAATATGACCGTTGGGCAACTGCGGTCGACTGGCCCGGTTGACCCAAACAAACAGAGAGCAGAGCTCTCATCCCGGTCGACCGGCACGGTCGACCCAAACAACCCGAGAGCAGAGCTCTCAGACCCGTTCGACCGGCTCGGTCGACCGTCCCAGTGACTCCAAACGTGCACAGATCTGTGCACGTCCGGTCGACCGGCCCGGTCGACCGGACATCATCCAAGTCGACTAATAACCTGGCTTAGTCGACTGGTTGAGTCTGGAACTGAAAACTGACTGGGTCAGAAAACTTGGAAAAATATTTTATAAAAATCTTTTAATACTTCTAAAAATCACCAAAATATTTTTATCATTTTATATCAAAACTCAAACAGTGTGATAAAAGTTTCAAGACATGTATCAACATATTCAATTCATTTTTGAGTCTTGCAAATTTTATCAAAACAAAGCTTGTATTTTTGTCAAACTTGATTTTTCCAAAACTGAATAGGATAGTCAAAATAAGTTTGTCTAGCAACTTTAAAGCATGTATGTATATCTAGAACATATCTAATATACATAGAAATAAAGTAAACTTGTTTTGATCTACTATCCATGAAAAACCAAAATCCAAATCATGAAACGTGTGTGTTGTGTGCACTTGAGCATATCAACTATACTAAGCTTTACAAATGGATCTAAAAAACACTATCTAAACTATGGATACCTAAGTCTTCTTGACGATCTTCATCTTCAAGTAGACTTGCTCCAAAACTCCATCCATGGGCTAGACAATGTGTGATCTTGACGCTTTGGCCCTGAATCATCATGAAAAGCTTCTAAACACCTTGTTGAAGCTAATCACCAACTATATCTTGGTTAATGATCTGAAACTTAAACAACACAAGATTATTAGTAAACATAACTAGATGAGTTAATCATCATCAAAACTAGAGTGGAAGGCCTTTGGGCCAACAATCTCCCCCTTTTTGATGATGACAAAACTCATGGAGTTATATAATGTATGGATTAAAGTTAAGCTTCAAAGAAGCTCCCCCTTAACTCATGCATAGACATAAATAATAAGATATGGAAATGAAGCACATGAATATGTATGCAAGTATGGAGATAAAACATGCAACAAGCATAAATCAAAATCTTTTTCTCCTATTTGCAATACAAAAACATATATGCATAAATAACAAGGAAGACAAATACTTCTCCCCCTTAAGCAATGAAAACATGCATATAAACTCAAATACTTCTCCCCCTTTTTGTCAATCATCAACAAAGGGTTCAAAGTAAAATCAAATCAAACAAAATTTTCTCCCCTTTTTGTCAAACAAAAAGATCAAGAAGAGGTTACTATAAACAACATGATATCAATAGATAAATATGTCAATGAAGCATCTTGATATCAATTGAAAATAAACAAAGATCAATAGTTGTTATATGCTATACATTCATGAAGAGGAAGACGCTAAGTTAGCTTCCCTACACATATGCATTACATGAAAGAGGGCTGTTAAGCCTAATTCACATAACACACATTATGTAATGTATAAGGGAGATGTGAAGCTCCCCCTACACACGTGTACCACATAACGAAGAGATGTTAAGCTCTTCAATACAAGATACACTCATCATGAATCTATATGCATATAGTCAATACAAATCAAAACTTTTGTATTTTTCTTAAAAAAAAGTTTAGATACCAATTTTAAGCAAAAACACATAAAACATCTTGATATCAATTGAAATTAAACATAATAAATTTGAATGTTTAAACAAAATTTTGATACCAATTGTAAAAAAAATTTTCATATATTAACCAAATGATACCAATAAGAAATTTTCAATCATAAAGTAAGGGAGTGGGAAACAAATATCAATTGAAAAATCACCAATTGAAAGACAAAATTAAATTTTCTCTCCCCCTTTATGAAATATCAACTAAAAAGATGCATGGCTTGATACAATTTAAAATAATCAATTAAAACAAAATTGAAGCTCAAGCACTAGCATAAACAAGATTGTGTGAAAAATTTATATCTTAAGCACAAATAAAAGTGTATGAAATAGAATGAGTACCAATCACCAATAGATGATACCAATTGAAAATATACATACACAATAAACATATGAGTATACAAAAAGATCAAATGATACCAATTGAAAGAGTTCAATGATACCAATTGACATAGCAATAAGTTCAAGTGTATACATCATATTACAATACCTCCCATTAAGGTTCAAGTTTTAAATGATTTTCATTTTAATGCATACAAGACCATGATCTCCCATCCATCCGCCCATCGATGGTAGGGTTTTTCAAAGATAGATTTGAAAATATAGTTTGTTTGAAAATCACTACCAAATTGAAGAATACGAACTAGTCAAAATGAAAAACTTGTTAATTAGTGCGAAATCCTTCAAGTAAGGAATAAACTAAAAATAATTTCATGAAACATGAAATCCACATGAAAATCAACACTCTAATCCAATTAAGCACAATTTTGACTCATGAAAACAAAACATGAGCAAGTAATAAAAGTGAGTGTACATATAAAGTGTGAATATCATAATCATGAAAATTTTTCATTAAGCTCAATTATTCCTTAATCATGAAAACACGAAAATCATCAAAACTTATTCAATCTTCATGGCATATGTATGTCTAATACAAACTAAGTATACATACATATCCAAAACACAACGAGTCCACAAAATATATGCATTAAGCACGTTGCTCAAAAGGATAATCATGTATATCTAATAGTTTGGACAAGATAGACATATACATGAAGTTAAACAATTAAACACAAAATCAAGAAAATCTAAATCTTCATCAAAACAAATTTCATTTCATGGTATATGTATGAATTGTCAACACAATAAGTATACATACATATCCCTAAACACAATTGAGTCCTTATATATAGATTTGCATGAAAGGCAAATGACTCAAGGGGTATACATGTATATCTTAAAGTTTGATAATACAAGCATATACATGAAGTGAAAAACTCATAAAACAAATCCAAAATGGGAATACAAGTTTAAAATGTATGAATCATCAAAACTAGACTATACTAGCACATTTAATGGTTCAAATAAGCAATCAAGCTCAAACATATATAGATTTATTTGTGGCCCACTATATGTACAAGTATAAATCCTAGTCTTAATTAAAACTAGCATCTAAACAAGTAATCTTAACATGAAGCATCAAAACACAATAAAGAAATCACCATGATAAAACTAAAGCATGATTATTATGTAATTCACATGTATTAGATTCATGATGTACATTATAGCTTAAACAAAAGTGAGAACACTAAGAATGGGTTCATACAAGCATGTGTGTCTCAAATACTATATATGTATGTCAAGGATCTAATAATCATGGCATTTACACACTAATCCATAGACAATGAAAACATGCTATAAAACATCAATATGAAAGCATGTAAAGAATAATAAGGAGTTAAGAATTGTTACAAAACCTAGAAGGCAACTCTCCTTGTCTCCAAACATGGTGGTCATCTCCACCAAATCTTCCCTTGAAAGTGAGGCATCCAATTGATTTCCTTTAAGTCCGGAACGCATCCACTCCAAGGTGTCATCACTCTCACGTCATGTGAGAGCCCACACCTACATCAAAAACAATAAGAGGGGTGGTCTTTGGTACCCACATCTTGTTGGGTCCATGGGGGTTAGTCCCTTCTCTAACCCAAACAAACTTCTTTGCTAAATTCTCAACATGTAAACGATCATAGCAAAATTTAGCAAGATGACCTTTTCGGCCACAATGTGTACACCTGAGCATACATGTGTTGATGGTGTCCGTGTGGAGCATGTGTGTGCCGTGGAGGGTGTGCATGCATAAAGGATGGAACTTGTTTCTTTCGAACCAAGGTTTCCAAGCGTGAGTGGTTCATGGCACATTGGCTCATAGTGGAGCCCAAACAATCTACTCTCTTCTTTAACATACAAATATCATCATTGATCTTAGAAGAAGAGGTACATGCATTAGGTAGACTAGATGAAGAAGCTACACTAGCATGGCAAACATGTGCATCCATCTTATTTTGCAAAACAATGTTTTTTCTTTAAACACACATCTAAATCATTTGAAATAGAAATAATTTTATTTTTCAAATCAACATTCTCTTTTAAAAAAATCAATTTTAGAAGACAAGTTTTCATTTTTCTTCAAAATAACATGGCAATCATTTTTAGTTTTTAAAAATTCATTTTCTTTTAGTGCAAGTTCCATTGAGATCTCAATGAATCCCTTTCATTATAGACCTCAACCTTCTCTTGCAAAACACAATCAAGTCTAGAATGCAAACTCTTATTTTCTTTTTTCAATTTCTAGACTTTTCTTTTTCAAAATCTTATATTTTTCTATTAACTTTTCACATACAATAGATAGTTCTTCATTTAAAGCATGTGGATCAACAACATCATTTGAAGAACTAGCACAATCATCATTATCTAAGTGGGGTTCCGAATGTACCTCAAGGGAGTCATTCCTTTGGACCATGAAGCAATGAGAATCGGATTCTCCACTAGATTCCTCCGGTTGGTTTGGCACTTGAAGCTCGGAGATGGTGGTGGTTGTCAATTTGTTCCACACTGCAAAGGCGGAATCAAAGTTAGAAACACGTAAAAGATAATCTTTAGATAATGTGCTTCTAATGGCCTCTAGGGCTTGTGCATTGGCCCCTATATGATTGCGATCACTAAGGAAGGATTCCTTGGTAATAGTAAGATAAACTTTATGACCTAGGGTTTGTAAATAAACGGTCATTCTAATCTTCCAAACATGAATGTTGGAAGGGTCATACATAGGTGGGGTCATGAGGCCATGGTAAACTAAATGTGTGCAAGCAAGCAAATGCAAACAAAAGATTAGCAACCAAAAGGATCTCACTCCTAGGATGTTAAGCCTAAGTATCAGGAGCACTAGCTCTGATACCAATTGAAAAGGGGACACCTAGAGGGGGGTGAATAGGTGTTAGTGCTAATCTAAAACTTAATGCAAAACTAAGTGCGCTAAATGCGGAAGCTAATGCAAATCTTGCACAAACTTAATACAACACAACAAGTGTAGCCGAATTTCCCGTGAAGGGCTCTGGACTAACTCCTCTTGATTCCCCTTGAATGGGTTGAGGTGCTATGTGAAGCTCTTGTTGGTTAAGTATAAGTTAGGCACACACACAAGCAAGCCAAGCAAATAAGGATGAATAGCAATGTGAATTATGCAAGGCACAACACAAGAAAATAGATATGATATGACAATATGAATTATGCTCAACACAAGCAAATATGATATGAATGAAGTATGATGCTTTGCACAAATAAATGAGAGAGAGAGTTGAGAGATATTGGATCAAACCCAAACACACGGATATGTTTCGAGGTTCGAGCCCCTAGCTCTACATCCCCGCCTACACCACCGTGTAGGATTTCCAATCCACTATAGGAGTACCGAACTCCTCTCTCAATCCTTACAAAGCCACCGAGGCTATACAACCACAATCCACCTCTACCGAAGAGGGATAAGGCCCGTAGCCAATACAAACACAATCACCTCTATCAAAGAGGGATCCAACCACAATACCACTCCGATCAACCTCTACCAAAGAAGGATACAACAAAAGCAAGGAGGGTTTACAACTTAGAGGCTTAACCTCAAACACTTCTCTTTTTCTCTCTTTTTTCACAAAAACAAATGATCCTAATAGATTAGGATAGTAGATAGCTCAAGTGTGGAAACTAGGTGTTTTTGGAAACAAGCAACAAAGAAAAACTACTTGGGAAATCTCTTAAGATGATAGAAAGTGAAATCCAATTCATATCCCAAAATCCTATTTTCTTTGATTTTCCAAAAACCCAAAACACAAATCAAATTGGAAGTTTAAAGCTCAAAACACTTTTGAAAACTCTTTAAAAACACTTAAGAAGGTCTGGAATTTTTGCCCTTAAAAACTTGTACAAAAACTATGAAGAGATGGGGTATATATAGCCCCAATACAAAACTAGCCGTTAGAGCTGAGCTGGCTGCTCTGACAGGCAACGGTCGACCGGCCCGGTCGACCGCCAACGGTAAAAAATATGACCGTTGGGCAACTGCGGTCGACCGGCCCGGTCGACCGAAACAAACAGAGAGCACTGTAAGTGCTCCGGTCGACCGGCGTGGTCGACCGTCCCAGTGCCTCAAAACGTGCACATATTTGTGCACGTCGGTCGACCGGCCCGGTCGACCGACTTCTGCCTAGTCGACTAGGTCAGTTGACTTAGTCGACTAATAGAAGACTGGAACAAAAACTGGGTCAGAAAAACTGAAAAAATTATTTTATAAAAATCTTTTATCTTTTCTGAAAATCCCATAAAACTTGTTTTAACATTTTGTATTGAAACACAAACTTGTGATAAAAATTTCAAGACATATATCAATCATATCAATTCATTTTCTAGTCTTGCAAATTTTATCAAAAACAAAACTTGTATTTTATCAAACTTGATTTTTCAACACATGAATAGGGACATCAAAATAAGCTTGTATAGGAAGTTAAAACCATGTATGTATATCTAGAACATATCTAATATACATAAAAACTATTTAAGCTTGTTTTGATCTACTATTCATGAAAACCTAAATCCAAAACATGAAAACGTGTGTGTTTGTGCACTTGAGCATATCAACTATACTAAACTTTACAAATGGATCTAAAACACACTATCTAAACTATGGATACCTAAGTCTTCTTGACGATCTTCATCTTCAAGTAGACTTGCTCCAAAACTCCATCCATGGGCTAGGCAATGTGTGATCTTGACGCTTTGGCCCTGGAATCATCATGAAAAGCTTCTAAACACCTTGTTGAAGCTAATCACCAACTAATATCTTGGTTAATGATCTGAAACTTAAACAACACAAGATTATTAGTAAACATAACTACATGAGTTAATCATCATCAAAACTAGAGTGGAAGGCCTTTGGGCCAACAGTTTTAGTTAGGATTTAGATATGCTCATAAATTTAAATATTCATCTACTAATTTGAATTTAATATGGATGTATTTTAGGATAAGGAAGAATTTTGCACGAATTTAAAAATAATTATCTTTTTTTTTATGTATTCATGAATTTAAAGAGATAAAGAATTAAGAGGAATTCAATTTTTGATTTGTTTTCTTATTTGGTTTTGGGTTTGGGTGTAGGACTCATGGGCTAAGAGAAAGAATATAAAATATTAGTAAGAGGAACAATAACAAAATAATAATAGTAGTAGTAATACTAATAATAGTAATAATAATAATCCATAAAGATTACATGTAAATAATAATTAAAATAAACTATAATGATAATAATAATAATATTAATAACAACAACAATATTAGTAATAACAACAATAATAATAAATAATAATAATCATTACAAAATAATAGTAACAACATCTACTAATAATCACCAATAATAATAGAAATTTATAACTATTAGTTATGAAAACTACATAAAATAATAATAACTCTTAATACAAATCATATATATATATATATTAAAATACTACGATACATATTAAATCATGTATTATAAATTAGAGTTATTACAAAAAGAAAATAATACTATACAATTAGAATATCCTAAGAACATATCACATTGGCATAAAGCTTGATCTTCAGATCTTCTTACCATCGTTAGAAGCGCACTGATGAGGTACAAAATTTTAATCAGTGGCTAAAATCTGAAAGAGATTAGAAACTTAACTTGAACTCAGCAAGTTTATAGAGTTTTCTTCTCCAACACAATGTGTGTTCGGCAACCTTATGCTTAGCTTTCAGCCTTCTATAATTATTCAGCTTTAGACATCAAGCATCAAGAATCAAGTGTGCTTTTAAGGATTCTCCTCCTCTGGTCTATGGCCTCTTGAGTTCCTCCTTCAGAACTCTCCCCCCTTTTTTTCCTAGTTATTCATAGCTATTTATAGAAGATTCTGGGGTGTAACCACCCCCTTAAATCTCTCCATGATGGGAGGGGTGTAACCACCCCTTAAATCTCTTCATAATGGAAAGTTATTTCCCATTATGTGGAGAGAAAATGGGGTGCAACTGATCAAGTTTGTGACTGTTAGTTACAGCAGAAATGCGGGTCCACGCTAGGCCTGGACCTCGTTCTGATGTTGAGACACGGAGCTCACAGGCTCGCATTGAAGTTGAAACACGAACCTTCTTAGGCTTGCATTTGTGTTGAAACACGAAGCTATACAGGCTCGCGTTTTAATGTTGAAACACGACCCTGAGGTTTGCGTCTCAAAGAACAGCACGACCATCGCGTTTGACAGAGACTGCGAGGTTCGCGTCTGAGGTTGGAACGCGACCTCTACGTTTGACAAAGGACGCGAGGTCCGCGTTTGGGTCGAAACACGACCCTCGCGTTTGGCATGAGGCCCGCGTCTAAGGCTGGAACACGACCTCCACGTCTGCGAGGTTCGCGTGTGAGGCTTTGTCTTCAGTAACTTTTACACGGCCTACATCTTCTTCTTCAGATCTCTTAAGATGCAAAGAGACATCTTAGGGCTATAATTGTGATAACATATCAGGTTATAAAATAGGAATACAACCCCACTATGTCTCACATGTTACCAGGCTGAAGAGAATGAAAAAGTAAGTATTTGTCTTGGTGAGTGTCCAGTACCAAGAATCAGCTACACTGATATCTAGAACAATATATACGGAAGAATTAAATTCCATATAGGCAGTAGTTCTGGATCTCTCCTGGCCCAACCTCCATCAACAATAATCTCTGAGACCATCCATTTAACAGTTCTGTTAGGAGCCCTGTCAACATGATCTAGGAGCTTCCCCATTGACAACCAAGAGTCAAGCCATATGTATGCGTCCTGTCTATTTCCAACTTTCTTACACATCATTTGCAATGCATTACTTTCGGATTGGATTATCCATTTGCATGTACCTGAGTCCAATAGAGTACATTGGGCTTCAGATATATGCTTTACTTTTAAGTAATTGCTTGCATCCATCTGCTTCAATAATTCTTTGAAGTACATACCCTCTAGACTAACCTTACACCAGCTGCGTCCACAATATTTGACACTCTTCTAAGCCTTTTACTCCCTTCCTTCTTTGGTGTACAAATATCATCCCAACTCCAATTCTGCATTCTCCCATTCTATAGGAATTTGGCAAAGGTATATTCAAGCTTTTTGACCACTGATATTAGCAATTTGTAGGATGATACCCAATAGGATATTAAATTCTGTAAAACTGACTTAATTAACTCAATTATCCCAAGAAAAGAAAGCAGATTAATCATCCAACCATCCATCTTCCTTCTATTAGAATCAATTAATGGAGCAAAATGTTTCTCCTTAGGGTATGTGGAGGTCAAGGGCAATCCAAGGTGCTTTAGTGGTAATGTACCTTGGCTAACTCCTAATTTCCCCGCAATAGTCATTTTTGTTCCTACGCCCTTACTCAGGAAGACCTTGCTTATCCTTATTCCTTCACAATCCATGAATAAATGTAAATCTTTCAACATAGATTTCAATGCAACTACAAAACTACTATTGCCTCTACAGAATACGAGCATATCATATGCAAATAACAAGTGTGCTATCTCCTTACCTCCCTTCTTAGAGGTTGTATCTTGCCTGATATAGTAGCTAACTCCATACGAAGAGAGCAAAATTCCATTACAATTACAAATAAATAAGGGCTGAGGGGATCTACTTGCCTAATTCCTCTAGAACTAGTAAAATTACCTGAAGGTGATCCATTGATCATAATAGAGAATGAGGGACTCTCAATGCAAGCTCTGATCCAGCCTATCCACTTGCTAGAAAACCCTATACAATGCATCATGAAATAAATAAATTCCCTGTTGACATTGTCATATGCCTTTTCTTCATCCACTTTCATACATAATCGACTTCCCATTGGATTAGTAAAATCCCTTACAAGCTCATGTGCAAGTAGTATAGCATTAGAGATTAGCCTCCCATGAATGAATGCACTCTGATTCTCTGATATCAATTCATCAATCACCAGCTTAAGTCTATTGGAGAGAACCTTTGTTATCATTTTGTATAACACATTACAACAGGAGATCAACTTATAACCTGAGAGGGATGATGCAGTAGTAGACTTAGGCACTAGAGTAACAAAAGTGTGATTAACTTCCCTCAACAGCTTGCCTGATGTGAAAAAAGACTGGATAGCATGAGTAACATCATTGCCCACCACACATTAATTTTTCTGAAAAAAATTACATTAAAACATCAGGACCTGGAGCTTTCTCAGGGTGCATGTCTTTCAGGGCTTTGTGAATCTCTAAAGATGTAACTGGCTTCTCCAGCCATGATGCCGCCTTAGTAGTTAATTTCTTCCTAGATACTACCTTTGGAAACACATTCCAATACCCCTTATGATTGAAAAGCTATTGATAATAAGCAGTAGGAAATTCCTTCAAAGCTGCAGGATCCAGACACTAAGACACCATTTTCATTTATCAACTGGGAAATGTAGTTCTTAGGTGATTTAGCTTTAACCACAGAGTAAAAAACTTAGTGTTCTTATCCCCCATTTTATATGTGTGTGTGTGTGTGTATGTAGAGAGAGAGAGAGAGAGAGAGAGAGACTGTGGCATTCCGGAAGGATTTGAGCCTGAATCCTTCCCACTCAAATGCCAACATCCGATACTCAAATACAAGGTCCACTCCATTGAAGTTGATCAGTATTATTTAAATAATATCAAAATCAAGTGTTTGAATCCTTTTTGCTCATCCATTAAGCGGCACAAAATGGACGACCAAAAGTAGTGAGTTGGTTAGATCTATATCTTTAGACATACAAATTCTCGGTCCGGCCATTTGATCATGATCTAAACATTTATAAACCTCAACAAACCAATTTTTGTTAGGTTTTAAATGTTCTATACCGTTAAACTAATCAACTCATTATTTAGGCCGTCTGACTTTCCCCTACTTGATGCATATGAAAAGAGTATTTAAAATACATGATTTTTAATTTATAGATACTTGAAATATTATAGATCAACTTTAACGGAATGGATTGAGTGAGAAGGATTCAGCCTCGAATCCTTCTAGAATGACACAACTCTATCTCTCTCTATATAATGTGTGTGTAGACTATCTAAAAATTACTAAAAGTAAGTCATCAAATAGCAGAGTTCATATTTCAAGACGCGAGGCTAATCAAAGCCATTCACCGCAATGCTTAAGACGCAGAGCTCGAAACCTGCGTCCTAGTATCACCGCAGTGTCAAGACCTAGAGCTCGAAACCCGCATCTCAGCGTCATTACAAAGCCAAAGACGCAAGACTTATAACCCGCATCTCAGTGTCATTGCAAAGCCAAAACGCAGGGCTCAAAACCCGCGTCTCAGCGTCATTGCAAAGCCAAGACGCAGGGCTCGAAGCCCACGTCTCAGCAGAGCTCGAAGCCCGTGCCCGCATCTAAATACCACCACGTCGCCCAAACGCGGAGCTCAAGCCCGCATTTCAAATGAAGAGGAGCTCCGCGGCTTAGTTGTAATTTCCCTCATTACCGGGTCAGTTACTGCCCACGTATTGAGAGGAGTTAATCTCATTATGGAGGATTTTTAGGGGACAATTTTATTCTTGAAATTCCTATAAATAGCTCAGTTTGCTATTGAAGGTTGGTCGGAATTTTTCAGCTAAGGAATACTGATAAAAAGTTTAACTCTTCTACGCCAACTTGCTGATTTCAAGTTTTTACCTAAGTCTCTTTGAGATTTCATTGGATAGGAGCTGCGCTATTCCATCCGTGATCTAAGGAGAAGATTTTTAGAAGATTTTTTAGAAGATTTTCAGAAGAGCTTGACGTTCACTCGGTCAATAAAAAATAAGATTCACTTTCTATCTCTACGCAAAGAAAGCAGCATTGAGCAAAAAGGAGATTTGAGCTTGAATATCTTCTTTCTCTTGTAATTAAATTTTTTTTGAAACTGTTGTAATCTTTCATTTGATTCAAGAAAATTTTTACAATACATAGTTTCAATTTTCCGACGCATACAATGTGCGCACGTATGCATATGCATGTATGTATGATGTCTCACTTTATGTGCGTGTATGTGCGCGCGCGCGCACGTATGCCCATTTGTGTGTGTGTATATATATGTACACACACACACATGAAAGGTTTTCAATACACATAAGATGTAATATAAGAGTTTACATACACCTATGAAAATGCACCATAGCCTATGATCCAAATCATTGGATGTGATCTACAAGTTTTAAAACTCATTTGAATTAAATTTCATGTGAATTGAAACTTTCTAACCTCTCCATCTCATGATCTAAAAATGGATGGTTTGTAGCGGTCTTAAAAGCCCGTTTTTTTTTATTTGCTTGGTTTGTGAGCTAGAAAATTTTAATTCACGTGAAATTTGATCGATATGAGTTTTAGAACATATATATTTGGATCACAGATATGGATAGCCTATGATGTATTTTCATAGGTTTATGTAAACTCTTATGTTACCTATGTGTATTAAAATATTTCTCTATATGTGTGTGTAAGGTAAAGCAACTGACACTCAACGACTTGATTTACATTCCCTAAGAATGATAGTGCATAAAAATTTATAAACTTCTGAAATTGTTTAATATGCATTAAACCCTTACAAAATGAACATTTTTTCAATAGTAGAATAAATGGTATGATTTAATTGACGGTGAAAAAAGTCCATATTACATGATTTTTGATACATAATCATTTAATGACATGAAGATCAAGATGGAAAAAGTGCATCATTTTTAAGGATGGTCCATGATATGATTTTGAGCAAGCATCTTAGATAGTTATCTAAGGAGACACATTTATAGCATTTTATCCCCCCTATACATACATGTGTGTGTGTGTGTGTGTGTGTGTGTATACGTATGTATATGTGTGTGTATATATATATATATACACGTATGTGTGTGTATATATATATAATATATATATATATATATATATTAATATATTATATATATATATATATATATATATATATATATATACACACGTATGTGTGATATATATGTATGTATGTATATATGTATGTATATATATATGTACACACACACACACATGTATGTATGTATGTATGTATGTATGAATATGTATGTCAGATGTTATCTAACAAAACTCCATCAGATGACGCATCAAAACTTTAATCCCCCTATAATTTTTATCACGATCTGACTACACATCATAATCTTTTTGTGCTAAGACACACACACACACACATAAAATCATGTGAATTAGAGTTTATTTAATCATTGATCTAATGACTCCATTTGTTCTATTGCTGAAAAATCGTTAAATTTTCAACTATCTAATACATGAATAAACAAACTCCAAGCTGTGACTTTTGATATATGTACGTCTTGGGATATGAAGATCATAATAAGCAGTCAGATCGTAAAAAAATTGTAATACCCAACCCCCTAGATACGGGGATGCTACGGTAACATTCATGCGCAGGGTGAAAATATCCTCACATACCTATGTTAAGCCTCAGTACAGAGAATAAATACAATATATACAATTATTCCAACATTAAATAAATACAAAAATACCTACAAAAGGGGTCAGTGATAATGATAGATATGAAAACAGAGATAAATCAAGAAATAAAGATATAGTGATAAAAATACCTATGAATAATGAAGGCGTCGAGTCTCCTACTAATATCCCGTGAAATATCAAGGACTACGATATCTTGAATCTCCAACTTGGACATGCAACCCTAGGGTCGTCAGAAAGTGACTTAGTGAGTTATAAAATAAAAGAAACATTTGTAAATCACATAGAGGGAGGGTAAATATGTGATGGCTATAGGTTGATGGCAAATAATGCGGAATTAAAAATAATTACTGGCTAACTAGCAATAAGTAATTACAACACAAAAAATATTTGCAATAGCTTAAACAATAATATCATGCAAGAATAGAGAGAGTGTTAAGTTAAGAGAGAGAGAGACAGAGAGAGAGAGATAGAGAGCAATCGTAAACGCAAGGATGTGTTTTGAGGTTCGAGCTACCGCTCTACGTTCCCACCTCACCGCAATGAAGGATTTCTACTAAACCGATCCCACGAGATCGCCAACCCATACAAGTACCCGCAAGAACTCAATGGACTCGCAAGTCCCTCTCTTGGTGCCACAACACCTACAATCGAGCTCACTAACTCACTTGAGGCCGTAACCTCTACAACTTCACGAATATAAGAAATGGTGATTTTCTTCTTAATCACAAAAGCTCACACATACATATGAAAATCACCTAGAGGGGGGTGAATAGGTGATGGCTATACTTAATTGCAAATAATGCGAAATTAAAAACAAAATAGCATTAAGCAATAACAGTTAGATAGATTTTGCAAAAGAGTAAACAATATAAGTGCAAGTAAAGATAGAGAGTAGAGTTTAGAGAGAGTGTGGACAATCACAAACACAAGAATATGTTTTGAGGTTCGAGCTACTACTCTACGTCCCCGCCTTCAACACGATGAAGGATTTCCACTATGAGCGATCCCACCAGATCGTCAATCGATTACAAGTTCTCACTAGAACTCTTTGGACACACTTGTCCTCTCTCATTGTGCCGCAACACTAACTTGGAGCTCACTAGCTCGCTCGAGGTCGTAACCTCTACAACTTCTCAATCGAAGAAAATGGTGATCAACACTTGACCACAAAGATAGCTCATAAGCACAACCCTACAACCAAGATGAGGAAGTGAAACACTTGGGATTGTGTAGTGCAAATAGCAAGTAGAGAAGTAGAGGAAATGACTCAAGCTAAAACACCAAAATTTGAAAATAGTTGGCTCAAGAGAAAATCTTTTGCAAAGAGGCTAAACTTTGTAAAAATTTGATATAAGGCTTATAAAGCTTGTTCTTGAAGTTGTTTCATACTCCCACTATTTATAGGGGATGAAAACTAGGGTATAAAACTCAATAGATCCTTTGAGAGACGACCCAACAAAAGACAAAATAGAAACTAGTCGTTGGGAGCTAACTCAGTAGAATTCTCTGCTGTCGGTCGACCTGGCGGTCGACCACCAACGGTCAGATTTTCAACCGTTGGGAAAGCGGTCGACCGGAATGTTGACCGTGAATCCCAAATAGAGAGTAAAACTCTCTGTCGGTCGACCGGCCCGATCGACCGGAACAAACAGAGAGCACTACTCTTGCTGCTGGTTGACCGGCCCGGTCGACCGAAGTGCACGGGTGCACTTTGGTACACGTCGGTCGACCGCTCTCGGTCGACCGACAGAGCAGTTTTACTCTGCCAGCGGTCAACCACACGGTCGACCGGTTAAGGGCCAAAACTAATTTTTGAATATCTTTTTGAAGTCAAAATTTTTTTAATAAAATTTCTTTTGATATGTAGATACAAAATAGAGTTATAAGGCTTTGAGGAAGTATAGTCTGATTATAAATCAACACCAAATAATTTAGAACTATATTTTGATAAAAATCTTTTATAATAATAAAAACTGGTTTTTTTCAAAAATTGTTTTCCGGAACATGATTTTTTGAAACATGGTTTTTCTAAAGCTCAGTAAGAAACCAGGTAATAAAATTTTGTTTGAAAACACTAAGGATTATGAAATGTGTGTGTGACAATCCCAAAAGCTATCAACTTCTTCATCTTGATTTTGACAGATATCTATAAATCCTAACTAAAATGAAAAACAGTAAAGATACAAATTTTGAAATAGTCTTCCCATATTGCTTGATCCTTGAGCTCTTCTAGTGTGTTAGGCTCTGGGTGTAAATCTTCTTGGCTTCCAAATATGTGAGTCTTGTGTTGGAGCCGAAATGCAACATAAGATTTTTCCTGAAACTTAATTAAACACTTTTGTTAATACCTAACTACATATGGTTTGTTAACATTAAAACTAAGGGCAAATGGCCTTTGGGCCAATAACACAATCCTATAACCAAGTAGAGTAGAAAAAGCTCTTTGAGATTGTGTGGTGAGAATGCTTGTAGAGATGTGAAGGAAAGCTCAAGCAAAAATAAAGATGTGGACTTTTGGCTTAATATGAATTTTTTTTGAGAAAATTGATTTTGATCACTAAAACTTATTCTTGGGTGTTCAAAAATTGTTGTGGGGTTTTTCTACAGTTGTACTATATATAAGGGATGAAAATAAGTAGAGAAAACTCAATATATCCATTGGGAAGTAACCCAGAAAAAACAGTCCAAAAATATAGCCGTTGGGAAAAAATCAGAAGAAAATTCTTTTGCCGGTCGACCGCCAGCGGTCGAAAATCCGACCATTGGGGTTAACGGTCGACTACTCGGTCGACCGAGTAACCAATCCAGAGAGCAAAGCTCTCCAATGGTCGACCGGTCGATCGACCGTGGCCTTACAGTATCAAGAGATCTTACAGTCGATCAAATGATGTGACTCAAAAGAAGGACAAATTTTGTGCAACATCGGTTGACTGACTTAGGGTAAAAATCAGGTTTTGAAAATCTTTTGAAGTGCATATCTTTTCTATAAAAATATATATACATAGTATATACAAAATAGAGTTCTTATGACTATATAAGTATAGTATGTGATCATAGATCAACACAAAAATGAGGTAGAACAATATTTTGTAAAAATACTTTTTCTAAAAGAAAAATGGTTTTTTCGAAATCCATTTTTGAATACTAAATAAAAAAACTTGATTAATGTTTTGATTAAGACTAGAAAGGTGTGTTTATTATGAAGCAAATGTATTTGATGTACCCTTTCTTGTCTCCGTTATAGTATAGGACTATACCGAGTCGAATCTCAGGGAGAGCTCGCGATGGAAGCTTTAACGTGTGGTAGTGAAGTGAACAAACGAGTATTCTTCTCTTGCTTATAAATTTAGTGAATCAAATGTAAAAGAAACTAAAAGAAAGGATGGCTATGTTCATGGTGGAAATCGTTGGAAAAGAAATCAAGAAGTGGATGTGGTATTCACAAGAAAAAGAAAGAAAACTTAAAGAAAGCAATCCATGACTAGCTTACCTTGCTAGCTTGCCAAGACTTACTAGACTCCTTGATAGCGAATGCTTACCTAATGTTGTCACTCCATTAGCGTAGGATTCGTCTCGCGTGTTGACCTAATTACTTTCTCACTTGCAAGATGGTGGTTTAACCATCGGAGAAGAGAAGATCATACAACTTGCAAGATGAACAAAAGCAATCACCCATGAGTTAGTGAAGAAAGCTAAGCTAGTGGTAAACTAGTACATGGAAGGAAAATTAGCTACAAGCCATTAAAGAACTAAAACAAAGCTTGAAGTAAATTGCAAGAAAGTAAACAAAGCAATAAAGAAAGCATGTAAAGAAAGCACATAAACTAGAACCAAGCTTCAAGTAGAGGAAGGAGGATGGATCAATCCTTGTTGCTTCAAGTGTCACTCTTGATTACACAAGCTCTCTCCCTCACAATCACTCTCTTTTACATTGAATTCTATGGAAGAAGAAGAGGGATCTAAAGAACAAAACCTAAAGAGAAAAATACATGAAAATTACAATACTAAACTAATCTCCTCTCTTCTCTGATCAGTTTTTTTCTCGCAGGTCAAGGTCCAGTATTTATAGCATGGGAGAGAACCTTCGAGAGCCTAGTTTGTTGCCACAAAATCCGGGGCTCAACGGCCCTAGGATTGCCGCGCCCAAGCCGCGGATCGCGGCAAGATCCTGGCCGTTGAGCCAGATCTTTCTGTTGAAGATCAGTTACAAGGTTGTTAGCCAAGTGGTATATCTGGAATCTTCGTTTGTTGCGCGGATTTCTCTGGATCTGGGATTTGAATTTGGCTTTATCTTTAATCTTGATTAATCACTTAATTATGGTTAATTAAGTGATTATTTGGATATCTCTCCTTTAAGTGTGTACCTGCAAATATGTAGAGAAGAGGAGTAAAAATCACATATTTATTTGTAATATGCATGGGAATTATGATGTAAAATATGCAATATTGGATACTAATCACACCCCCACACTTATTCTTTTGCTCGTCCCGAGCAAAACTAAGAAAAGAAAATCTAGACTAACAATTTATTACACCACTTTCGCAGGTGACGCGATTGCACTGAGCATGTGCAACAAGCCGTTAAACCTCTAGGTTACCCTAGAGGAGGAGTGTTGTCTCCTGAGGGTTTTCAGCGGATTACACCCACAAAATCCATAAAGAAAGAAGACAAATGTTAGTATTTTGAAAACGCATTTTGAATAAGAGACATGTTTACGAACTATTTTTGCGAAAATATAAGTGATCTAAGGTCATAAGTCCACCTATAATCATTCTTTCTTAAACTTAGTATCCATGCAAGATCTTGTTTTTAATTAAGGTAAGAGTTCAAAATTGGATTGAATACTTTATCTTTCATAAAACCTAGATAATATGCACACCGTGCTCTGTGAAAATTTCTGGGATTTCAACTCTAACCATCAAGACATTTATTTATATATATTTATTTATTTATTTTTTTTTTCTTTTTTTTCTTCCCTTAGTTTAGGCTTTCTAGTTCACCCATGTAACGAGCCTTTAACCGATGACTCCCAAACCAGTCGGTCTTAGGGCACCAGATGAGAAAACATCCCTCGGGTTTAAGGTCTCGAGTAAAAAAAGGCCACAAAACTAAAGGGGATTATTTATAATCACCGTTAGGCGTGAATAATCATGCTTCTTGAGGCACAATTATCCAGCTTAATAAGTGAGATCACCGTTAGGCGTGAGTAACCATGCTTCTTGAGGCATAGTTATCCAGCTTAATAAGTGATCTTTTATTTATATATATATATTTTTTATTTATATGGCATTTTTGGTCTTTGTCTCCATCCCAAGAAATGTGTAAGTGTAAAGTGCATATTATCTAAGGCAAAAAATTCAAGATAAGAATATCTCCCCAATTTTTCTTACTTAGCCTATAATTTCAAACAAGATCTATTATTTCAACTAGGTTTAAGATGTCATAATTAAGGCTTTCTTAATTTCTAAGATACATCTTAATTTTCTTAAAAATAGATCAAAACTTTGTCTCTTATTTCAAAAAGTTTTTTTTTTATTTTTTTATTTATTATTTTTTTTTAATTTTCTAAAAGAAAAGTCAAATCTAAAAAGAAAAGATAAAATCTAAAAATAAAATGGAAGACCTAAAAAAAAATAAAAATCCTATAAAGAAAATAAAAATCCTATGTTAGTACATACCCCCCCATACCTATCTCATGCATTGTCCTCAATGTATGCAAGATAAAAATGATGCATGAAATAGGTAAGGTAAAAAGTCACTCCCTCCTCCTCTTTGGACCCGCAGTGGTACTGGGTCCTGCTGACTGTGTCCTCCTCAATCTCGCCTCAATGCCCTCTAATCTGGAGGTTTGCTCCTCCAACCTGGAAGATTGCTCCTCCACCTTCTTCCTCAACCTTACTTGACCCTTAAAGATTTTCTTCATGCCTTTCCATATGGTAGACATGAAAGCTCTTGACTCTACAGGGGGTTCCTGCCGCCAAAACTCAGGTTCATCCTCTGCATCAAAACTCTCCGAAGATGAGGACTCAACCGGTACATTTTCGGGCTGGACAGTAGGTGTCCAAACCGCGTGTAAACAACTAGTGTACGCACTGGTAGGTCTCTCGGGTGCAGCAAACACTCTATCAAATGAATCAAATACATCATCTGGTAGGAAAGTCCTACACAGACGTGTAATCAGGATGGGGTGTGTGTATTTGGCACCTCTTGTGCGGGAAGAGTTCGTGAGTAGTGCGTGGAAGATGACCTTGTTCAAACAAACCGTGCGTTGTCGTGTCATCAAGTCATGTATAATCTGTAGCACAGGCCTGTTAAAAGTCGTGGTATGGTCTAGCCCTAAAATATTGCGTAGGATCCAACGTCCCACGCAATGAACATTCCTAAACGTGGTGCTAGCCTTAAGCCCACGATCCTGCTCAGTGCAGCGAGCCCCCATAACAGTCATATAGTCAATCAAAGGGAGAGGCTCGCTGTGATGTGTGATGGTTTGGACAGAAGTGACTTCCTCAAGAAGAGGAAGCGTGATAATGAAATCACCATTAGGCATGTGGACAGTGAACTGGTATGCTTGTGGATCTACCGATGCATGGTCAAGGTGCGTGTAAAACATCTTTACCAACTCAGGACAATAAAACGCCTCGGTCTCAGAATTATCATATATCAATGTGTACCAGTTCCTAGCCCTAATTCGTTCTAAAAATACATGTCCATAACCATTATTATCAATTAAAATCCGCCCAAAATCTTTTTCAGGAAAAATTGGAGGTGCCATAACAGAGATATAAGAGCAAAAACAGTAAAAAGAAGAGATTTAGAACTCGAACCGCCCCCGGATTACGTGGGGGGAAAAAAATCAATCTCTGTTGTGGATTCAGAGAATTCTGAAAGAATTTGTGGCAACAGATCTCCAATCAGCACTTCAAATCGATCGGTGTAGAAATTTTCTGGGCGCAGGAATTTTCAGAAGCGCCGCGTTTGCGCGGCTGGAGCTGCGGTTCCGCGGCAGGGTGAAGAGATCTGGGGAAGGGAAAAGGTTCAGTGGCGGCGGTTTCGAGAGAAATTTTTAGATCTGAAGATTGTTTTCTCGGGTGAGAGAGGAAGTATGTGGAAGGGGTCTTTTTATAGGAGGGAAAGAATTTTGAGAGTTCCCAATCTATCCCTAGGTCAAAAACAATTTTACCCTAGGAATTTGGAAGTTTTGAAAAGGGAAGTGTTGACTCCTAGAAATTTGGAAAGACCTCAAATTTAGGAATTCTTGAAAGATGGAATTTGAGGAATCCTAGGAATATGGAAATAATTTGAATTTTGAAAATGTGAGAACTCCTTTTAAGCATAAAAATCCCTCCTTTATTTTTATTTTTATTTTTTTATTTCCTAAATTCTATGTTAGTGAATCCTATGTTAGTAAGAAAAAAATTAACTTAAGGTGGTGGTTCCGGTGGTGGTCGGATTGGTCCACGGAACATGGCCCAATCAACTTGTCGTTGGGTTTTCAGAAACCCACCAAAAATCTCAGAAATATGACCCACTAAAATGATGTATGCATGTGTTATTTTAATTATGTACATGACCCCATCTAATTTTAAGATTTTCCTAATAATTTCAGAGTCAAATTTATCAATTTCCTTGTCCCAGAATGGTATATGACATGATAAAACAGTTGACTTGGACTCAGGACGGACGGGAACTGACTCAGGGAATTGAATGAAGTCAAGTGATGGTTCAAGAGTCGAAGGTAGTTCAGAAATTTGGTCCAAGTCAAGAAATGAAAACTCAAGTCCACATGTATTGTCCAACAATGGAATGTGACTATCAAAAATTGGTGATTCAAGTTCAGGAAGGATGGGAATCAATACTGACTCTAGAAGGTTACTCAAATTGGGTAATATAACCGGAGTCAATAATGATTCAGGGATTTGAACTGGATCACAGATGTGCAAATCTAGGTCACATATCTCATTTAGTTCAATTCCACAAAATGGAGAACTTGCCAAAATGTCAATTGAATCTTCAGAAGTGTAGAATTGGGCAAGTTCGACATGATCCTTAAAGATGGGTGATTCAACTTCATTGTGAATTGGGACTGGATTCAATGTCGGCTCCGGAAAAGGATTGAAGTGAGGTAAAGATACCGGAGTCATTATGGAATCAGGAAGAAGAATTGAATCACAAAGTTGGGGTTCAAGATCACATTCCTCATGTAGTTCAATTAAATGTAGAGAACTTGCCAATTTATCAATTGGATTTTCAGAAGTATGGAATTGGCCAAGTTCTATGTGATCATCATAAAAGATTGGTGATTCATTTTCACAATGGATAGGAAATGGATCCAATTCTGACTTGGGAAATGGATTGAAATCAGGTAAGGATATGGAAGTCATGATTGAATCAGGAAGTAAATTGGAATCATCAAGTGGAAGTTCAGGATCAAATTCATGTTCCAATTCAATTTCAGAAAAAGGAAAACTTGCCAATATATCAATTGGATTTTCAGAAGTGTGGACAAGTTCAGGTGAATGTACTGAAATTGAATCTGAACTTCCAAGACTACATGACTCTTTGGTTTTAACAGAGTGGCTAGTGACCTTAGAAATAGGATGAGAATGAAGAGTTTGGATCAGCAAATCTAAGTCACGGGCACGAGCATTTTGAGCATGGGTCATGTCTTCAAGCATCTTTTCAAAATTGATGACTTCATTATTTGGATGAAAAGATGAAGTGTTGTCTTGGAAGTGATGGTGAAATTGTGAGTCAAAAGTGTGTGGTGATGGAAAAGAGGACTCACACAAGAAATCATTACTCGTTTCCATGACAAATGGTTGTTCATTAGGAAAAAGTGGAAGTGAGTAAGACTCTTGAAAATACTGTGGAATTGGAGAGGCAAATGGTTCTGGAAGTTGTTGCTCGGCCCTCTGAAGATTAGCTTCTAAACTCCTTAGTAACTCAGATTTTTCTTCAAATGGTTCAGAAAAAGGAGTATATGAAGCGGAATCGGAAATGAATCTTGTGAATATTGTGGTCTTGGTGGAAATGGTGGACAAGGAGGTTGATAATTAAACTCGGGGGACTGGAATCCCCAATTACTCGGTGAAGAGTTGAAATTATTATGAAAATTATAGTTATTAGATGGGGGGTATGGGTCATATTGATTCGGATAAGGCCAACCCGTGTATTTGGTTGGTGCATATTGTAAAACACCGGGTTGGAATTATCCGAATATGGAGATGGTGTGAAATATGGATTATTATTGAAAGAATTGTTGAAGGCCATATCACACAATCACAAACAAAAACAAACAAACAAACAAACAAACAAAAGAAAGAAAACTTCTAACCTAAGTTAGGGTAGACTTAGACCTAGACGACTCCTAACTGATAGACTGTCCACAGGAGGTTCAGTGTAGACTCTAACCACAAGCTAATCAGCCAGGGAAGGGTAAGGTTGGTGGGAGGTTTTCCGTCCTAAGACGTTCCTTAATTAAGTAACCAGCAACCTTCGGGCTTTCGGCCCTCAACCCCTTTCCTAGACACCGATTTTGCAAGAGTTAAATTCCAACACTTTTCCCCCTTAGGATAATCTCCTAAGTGAGTCCGAGATGTCCCTAGGGCCAACGTCTACTTTTTATTAAATTAGGCTTGGGTTAGTGAGTGCTTGGGAAAATGATTTTCGGGCTAAGGAAAGGGTAATGACCTCCCCCACCTTATCTTATTTACGGGTATGCCCTTAAATTTGAATTGTGCAAGTGTACAAGAAATATAGCTAGGATACACTCAAAGCATGAAAATCAAGCAAGGAGTTTGTCCTAGTCTAAATGCAATGCAAACACGTACCTTGCCTCCAGCACTCTTCAACAGTAAAAGTAAAGAATTGAAGAGACACGTGCCTAAAATGCAAGTGTCTAAACAATTTTTAGCAATTTCAATCAACTTTTTACTGTTTTTTAATTAAGCAGGAGTAGGATGCAGAATACAGAAAATCAAGTATAGCAGCAGATGTATTTTACAGAACCAGAGGCCCTGCAGAAAATTGGTGAGAAGTGAACTCCTTATTGCCGCGTTTCCACGGCAAATTCTGTGGATCCGCGGCAATTTGGAGGGATCCTGGGCTCTGCTTTCTTGAGCAGAGGCCCAGGTCCACTTATATGTTACTGCAATGAATATTTTCCTGTTTTCTTCTCCTGTAACCTGCAACAGAGAAGAAGAATCGTTTAGTACTTCACTTTAAACCAAAAATAACGTCGCTCTCCCCGGCAACGGCGCCATTTTGATTAAGACTAGAAAGGTGTGTTTATTATGAAGCAAATGTATTTGATGTACCCTTTCTTGTCTCCGTTATAGTATAGGACTATACCGAGTCGAATCTCAGGGAGAGCTCGCGATGGAAGCTTTAACGTGTGGTAGTGAAGTGAACAAACGAGTATTCTTCTCTTGCTTATAAATTTAGTGAATCAAATGTAAAAGAAACTAAAAGAAAGGATGGCTATGTTCATGGTGGAAATCGTTGGAAAAGAAATCAAGAAGTGGATGTGGTATTCACAAGAAAAGAAAGAAAACTTAAAGAAAGCAATCCATGACTAGCTTACCTTGCTAGCTTGCCAAGACTTACTAGACTCCTTGATAGCGAATGCTTACCTAATGTTGTCACTCCATTAGCGTAGGATTCGTCTCGCGTGTTGACCTAATTACTTTCTCACTTGCAAGATGGTGGTTTAACCATCGGAGAAGAGAAGATCATACAACTTGCAAGATGAACAAAAGCAATCACCCATGAGTTAGTGAAGAAAGCTAAGCTAGTGGTAAACTAGTACATGGAAGGAAAATTAGCTACAAGCCATTAAAGAACTAAAACAAAGCTTGAAGTAAATTGCAAGAAAGTAAACAAAGCAATAAAGAAAGCATGTAAAGAAAGCACATAAACTAGAACTAAGCTTCAAGTAGAGGAAGGAGGATGGATCAATCCTTGTTGCTTCAAGTGTCACTCTTGATTACACAAGCTCCCTCCCTCACAATCACTCTCTTTTACATTGAATTCTAGGGAAGAAGAAGAGGGATCTAAAGAACAAAACCTAAGAGAAAAATACATGAAAATTACAATACTAAACTAATCTCCTCTCTTCTCTGATCAGTTTTTTTCTCGCAGGTCAAGGTCCAGTATTTATAGCATGGGAGAGAACCTTCGAGAGCCTAGTTTGTTGCCACAAAATCCGGGGCTCAACGGCCCTAGGATTGCCGCGCCCAAGCCGCGGATCGCGGCAAGATCCTGGCCGTTGAGCCAGATCTTTCTGTTGAAGATCAGTTACAAGGTTGTTAGCCAAGTGGTATATCTGGAATCTTCGTTTGTTGCGCGGATTTCTCTGGATCTGGGATTTGAATTTGGCTTTATCTTTAATCTTGATTAATCACTTAATTATGGTTAATTAAGTGATTATTTGGATATCTCTCCTTTAAGTGTGTACCTGCAAATATGTAGAGAAGAGGAGTAAAAATCACATATTTATTTGTAATATGCATGGGAATTATGATGTAAAATATGCATATTGGATACTAATCATGTTTTCAAAAACATTTAGAGATATAAATGATATGTGTACATGTGTGTGTGAATCTCAAGAGGTATCAATCTCACTACCTTGATTTTAACAAGACTATAAATCCTATTCTAAAAATACCAAAAACAGAAATCTTTTATAGTCTTCAATCCATTGCATAACTTGATCCTTGAGCTTGGTATTCTTGAGAAGTCCCATGTATGTGTCTTCTTGGTGGCTTAGGCTCTTGGATCACATTCATATGGCTTTAAAATGGTGTGAGTCTTATTGAAGAAGTCGATAAGTAATAAATGAAATCCTAAAACTTATATAGAAGAAATTGTTAGAATCAACAACTTCATATGTTTTATTATCATCAAAAGTAGGGCAAATGGCCTTTGGGCCAACAACATTAATATATATTATAATAGTAATACAATCACGACATTATATAATACATGTTTAAATACCAGTGATACAGTATAATTATACTAACAATCGAGACATATGCATAGATATAAACTCAATTAATATTATCGGGAAGAAGCTTATATATCACCAAACCTTATATTATTATGATATACCAATAAAATCAATTTGTTTAAGTATATCAAGTTTTATTATTTTATATTTATTATTTAAACTAATAGTAACAGTAGCATAATGATATCGTGATTAATATGAACAATTATACATGAAGTACATAGGACAACCATACTATAGTATTGTGATTAAACAACAACAATGTGTCTAAAGAGAATACATGTAACAGAGAATACATGAAATGCAGAGTATATGTATACACGAATAGTGTGTTTATGGAGAATATAGGAAATGTAAAGTATACATGTGACATGATGGTGAATAGATAGCAGGAAGCGTAACAAGTAAAAATGAATAATAATATACATGTATTGAGTAAGTCATGTGATTTATACAATAATAACAATCAGTACCGCCTGATATTTTAATCAATCTCTTTCAGTATCTCATACTACTGGCAGTTCATACTAGAGCCCGTACTCCATCCGAACCCATCCGAACATGACATACGTGTACCATTATTCGAATGAGAGAGTGACCAAATAACAAGTGTTCTCGATCTCACTATTATTTATATTATTTTATTATGTTAATTGAAAACTCAATGGTCAAGGAGCTCTGGTCGGGTGAGTGTATCCCATGCATACCCGAGACTACGACCTTAAACAAACCCTTGGCTGCTGAGACCAGGGCTACCCGCTAGGGCAAGAACAAGAAACAAGAAGCTCAATGAGCTATATATAATTGGTAGCCAGCACTACCGTCTCATGCAGTGGGATAAATATGGATCTATGACATCCACCTGACAAGACCTAGTCAACCATCATGCCTCCTCCATTTTCATGTTATATTTATTATATTTAAACTACACAATGTATCAGGAATAAGAACAGTGAATGGTACATGTAATACGATAATAGGACATGAGCTTTATTGATATCATGAAACAAGATAACGAACAATGAAAAATAAGAGATGTGGGGTTCTACAGGTGCCCCCGTGGTTTAGATCCACGTAGCACTTAGTTTCACACATCGCATATCAACAACACTCATGTCAAGTAACACGAATATCATATCGATATCAGTAACATGATATAGTCATGTAACATGAATATAGGAATATCCATGTTGCAGGAACAATGATTCATGTAATAGGAATACAGAAACAATTAACGCATATAGATGAACCCATGTAACAATATTATAAGAACAAGAAATAACTGTGTGCAGAGTATCGTGTAGCAGTGATACAAATATATGAAATAACAGTTTCATGTAGAATTGCTATCCGTGAGCATGAAATAATAGTGTCCAGTACAACATTATCTGTGTAATGGTGATACGAGCACATGAAATAACAATGTCAAGTGTAACAAGTGTATACATGAAATACAATGTCCAGTGTTCTGGACTGTCCGGTGTACTAGATAATACAAATACTTGTAATACCAATATCTATGTAACGATGATACGAGTACATAAAATAACAGTAGTCTTGTGCAAAAGAATATTCATGTAACGGTGACAGTGTCAAGATGATATATGTAACAAGAATATGAACATTTGTTATAATGATTTCACTATTAATAACATGATCGATATCACAAAGTAATTAAACACAATTATCTAGGTTACTGTATTTAAATTATTAATTTATTTATTAATCTGGATTTTTCTTTATCAATATCTTTTAATTACTTAACATAAATATATAGATAATTTGCCTGTGTTTATATTAAATCAAGAAACAAAATAAATTGTTATTTTATTGAATATGTTTAAAGAGAAATCATGTATATTCTAATTATAGTGATTTATTAATAATTACAATTTAACAAATAATATTTACAGTGATTTATTAATAATCATGTTTTATTAGTTAAAGTAATCAATTAGTTACATTCAATAAGATAAAATATAATTTATAAAAGAAAACACTCACTACTATTAGCACAAGGATGTTGCTGGCTTTTCTACGATCGCAATGATTTAAGAATCGTCCAAATCAGATACTGGATGCTCTCGATATCGCCCGAACACTAAAGCATATAAATGAGTTATATAAGTTTTATATTGTAGGGTTTTTATTTGTAATTTTACCTTTCTCTAGTTTTAAAATGGGTTCGGGTTGCTAACGTTTCTACCTTAACCCAAAACCCAAATCCAATAATATAAGTGAATTGGGGTTAAAGGGATAATGGGTATTGAGTTTATGGGTTTGGATTCAATAAAGGGGAGAGAATGAGAGAGAATAAGAGAAAAGAAGATTGGGAGAGCAAGGGAGAAGAGCGGTGGTGGTGCGCAGCCGGCCAGTGGTGGTGGCTGCTGGCGTGCGTGGCGAGGACCTGCGACGGTCGGCGACGCTCTGGCTGTTGGTGGGGAGAGATAGAAGAGAGAGGGAAAGAGGTGGAGAAAGAGAGAAGAGAAGAGTGAGAGGAGGAAGAAGAGGGGGAAGTGGGTGGTGCCTCGGTGGCAGCCTGGAGGCGTCGGCGGCGGGCTGGGGATGGCAGCGTGGCCAGATGGAAGAAGGAGGAGGTAAGAAGAAAAAGAAGAAAAAGAGAGTGAAAGAGAGAGTAGAGAGAGAAAAAGAAAAGAGAAAGAGAGAGGAGAGAAAAGGTTGAGGGAAGGGGGGAGGGGGCTGGGCTCGGGCGCCCGGCCAGAGGCGGCAGCTAATCGCCGATGACGATCAGATCCAGCGAGTGGGTATGGAGGGAAAGTGAGAGGAAGGAGAGAGAGGGCGAGTTGAAACGAGAGAGAGTGTGTGTGTGTGTGTGTGTGTGAGAGAGAGAGAGATAGAGAGACAGAGTGTGAGAGATTGAGAGACTGAAATAGAGTTAGAGAGTGAGAAAATAAAGAGAGAGAGAGAGAGAGAGAGAGAGAGAGAGAGAGAAAGAGAAAGAGATTAAGTGAGAGGAAGAAGAGGCGGTGGAGGTTTTGGCGGTGGCTTAAGTGTAAGTACACCTAGAGGGGGTGAATAGGTGTACGGCCAATCTAATGGATAAAATATGAAAATTAAAACTTAATAGCAACACACTTAATGTAACCAACGAGTGTAGCCGAATTCCTGGTGAAGGGCTCTGAACTAACTCCTTTTGATTCCTCTGAATAAGAGTTGAGGTGCTATATGAAGCTCTTGTGGTTAAACACAAGTGAGGCACACACAAACAACACAAGCATGTATATGATATGGTAATATGAATAGATGCACAAAGTAATAGAGAGAGTTAGAGAAAGTGGATCAATCGCAAACACACGGATATGTTTCGAGGTTCGAGCACACAGCTCTACGTCCCCTCCTTCACACAGAAGGATTTCCACTAACTTGTCCACACAGGACTCCCACACAGGGAACCTCCACTGAGGATTTGGGGCAAATACAATCAGGAGTACACAACTCCTCTCTCAACCAATACAACCTCTCATAGAGGCAAGGCACAACCAACACAAATACCACCTCACATAAGAGGGGTAGGCACTTAGCCAATACAAATCAATCACCTCACACTTGAGGGATTCCAACACAAACTCCACCTCACACTAGAGGGAGCCAAACACAATCTCCACCTCTCACTAGAGGGAGCCAACCACCACTCCAATAATTAACCTCTAAACAAGAGGGATATCACAAATTAGGAGGGTTTACAACTAGGTGGTCTATCTCAACCACATACAACTTCTTTTCCCACAAAACAAAGATCCTAATAGATAGGATAAAAGATAGCTCAAATGTGGAAAACAAAGAGTTTAAAAATCAAAAACTCAAAGAAAAATTCTAGGGAAAAACTCTAGATAGAAATGCAAATTGTAATACCCCGTTCCCGGAATACGTACTTGGTTGCGTATTCAGTTTTTCGATCGTATTTTTCGATTTACTTCCTGTATATGACCGATTTCAGTTTTAAAAATCATTTTCCAATATTATATATTTTTTATGATTTTCTGGAATTTTCCTGAATTTAATTAAATATTTTCAAAACCGGTGTCGACCAGTACCGCTGATCGATTCTCGGATTTTTAATTCACAAACAGTTAGAAATTTCTAGAAGGTCCTTTAGACTTTATTTCTTAGAATCATATTTTCTATCTAAATACTTTTTCTGGGAATTTTATGAATTTATGAAAATTCCAACGGAGTCGGTAGATAACTGATTCCGGGATTTTTAGTTTTAAAACTATAAATTATTTCTCCAAACGAATTTCACCATGAGTCTTAAAATGTTATTCTTGATTTTTGGTAAAATTTTCGGGTCGTTCCGAGATACTTGAATTTCGGACGATTCCGGTATTTTCCAAAATTCCATTTTCCAATTTTCCAATAATTCCAATTTTCCACATAATCCCACTCACTTTCACCTAATCCTTTTTAAATCCCACTCATTCTCTCTCTCCCCCATGGCCGGCCAAGTGGCCAAGTGAGGGACACCTCACCCTCCCCATATTTGCACAAAACCCCCTCTCAATTACACTATTTGCAACTCCTTTACAAAATCTAACACCTATATAAACATTCCTTTACACTTCTTTTCTTTTTTTCTTCATTTCACCTAAGTGATAGCCTTCTCCCAAAACTCTCTTCTCCTTCTCAACCTCAACCCTAGCTCCAAGAACCACCTCAAGGACTTCATCCCCACCTCAAGCAACCACCTTGGACCTTGGATCATAGCCTTCTTCGCCACCAAAGATCACCTTGGCGCCATTCGTCGTCAACGACTCTTTCGACCGCATAAAACGTCGATTGATCACTCCTAATGAGTATTTTTACTCACCAAGACATGTGAATTTCCTAGTATACTTGTATCCCCACTTCTTGTACACTTGTGCCTCCAAAATCAGGTTTTTGACCTTCAAATTCGACCAGCAAATTCTGTTCTGTACACTACTTACAGACCCAGATTAGTCGACTTGACCTAGGCATTAGTCGACTAACCCTTCTAGTTGAACCATAACCTTTTTCTGAAACACAGTTTTAGTCGACTTACCCTGATTATTAGTCGACTAACCCTTTCTGGAAATGAACCTCAACTCTCTGGAAATCACTGTTAGTCGACTACACATTCCTCCCTAGTCGACTAACCTTACTTGAACCAGAAACCCAACTCTCGGCCCTAGTCGACTTATCCTATTTATTAGTCGACTATAGACTACTAGTCGACTAACCCTTCTCACCTTAGTCGACTCCTGAAACGAACTTAACTCTCTGTATCCCAGTTCTAGTCGACTTAGCTTGACTGTTAGTCGACTTGCGTGCCTGTTAGTCGACTACCCTTTTTACCTAGTCGACTAACTTTCCCTGAAACAGAATATCAACTCTCTGGAACCCAGTTTTAGTCGACTAATCCAGACTGTTAGTCGACTTATGACCCCTACCAGTCGACTACACCTTCCACCTAGTCGACTAATTTAAGCTGTTTATTATAGTTGGTTTCTTTTCTAAATTTGGATCTTACCCTTGATATATGTGTATTATATTATACTTGTTTATGCTTCATAACTAGTACTACTTGACCTATTACTGGATGGATGTTATCTCTTGTAACTTCATGACTTGTTATTACATATTCTCGTTTCATGACATGTTAAATAGTGAATATCACCACTTATCATGCCATCTCTTGAACCAAGCATGATGCATTCAACTTTTGTATAAAATAGACCAACTTACATTGGGTCAGGGGGAAACATGCGGATATCGATATGTGTTCGTGTTTACAGTGGCATTAGGTATATTGTACAATTATATTCCGGTCTAACCTGAGGGCCTCCAGGAGACCGAGGGGAGTGCTTGCTCCCTCTTCCTGAGTACTATCATGATAAGGGCATACATAAGTCCCTCCTGAATAGCCTAGCGGCTGGCTTCCGTCACCAAGCAACGGAACAATCCTGGACCGTTATCCCGGGCATGTACGGGGTCCACTGTAAACATAGTTCGTCGATACCCCCGCTGTTTCCAATAACAACCTTGTATTACTAGGTTATGGATCTATGTGCGCTGGGACGCTGGGTCACATAGTTAGATATCACAGTAAGACAAGTAATAATAATAATAGACTTTAACTATGTATCCATTTCATCCTGATTATAGTTCTTTATGCTTTCATTACTTGTTGGTTTATATTCATTATGCTGTTCCGTCCTTATTATTCATATCTCTTAGCCACTTGGCTATAACCTGTTCATTTTCGGGAGGTCCTGACTCCCTTGGATTTGTATGTTCAGGTTCCGAAGCTTGGATCGAAGTGGAGCCATCCACAGAAGATCGAGCTTTCTTTAGCGAGCAGGCTGATTAGCTCCAGTCCTTGCGCCAGATCCTTCTTTTGACTCACGGGATCTTCATCCTACTCGTGAGCATTTTGTGTTTATGTTGTATCTTTTGCTTTTGGACTTAGTTGTGATAAAAGATACATGTAATGTGTAATATTTTATCATATCTTGTGATGACTTGTACTTGTACTTTTATGTTGGCATATGTATGGAAATCACGCTTTGTCGTGCACTCTGATCCTTGTTGTACTTTTATGCTTAGCGTGTATACGTGGGGGCACCTTTTGACCTGCGTATATACGTCGCAGTGACGTCCCCGTATCTATGGAATCGGGGCGTTACAGGTTGGTATCAGAGCCTAGGCTCTCACACCTAAAGTACAATCAAGCAGCAAATTCTAGTAATTTGCTGATGCCAACTACAACGTACAAAGTTATCCAGTCCTTCTTGATTCCTTCCCTTGTGTCCCTTGTGTCCTAGACTCCTTCCATTTTTCCAATTTCAGTTATCTTTTCCCAATTCGGTATGGAGAGAAGGACGGGTAGAAACAACTCTGGGCAAGCATCGAATGGACCCACTGGAGAGAATGTGGATATTCTGAGGGTCATTCAGACGATGATGGAGAACCAGCAGCAGCAGACGGAACTCCTCCGGCAAGAATTGGCAGCTCCAAAGGAACAGAGGCCAGGAAATGTTTCAGACTTCAGGCGGCTGCAACCAGCCATATTCACGGGTGAAGAGAAGCCCTTGGATGCTGAGCAATGGCTGACAGACACCTCAGACTTACTGAATGCAGCTCGAGTTCCACAGGAGAATCAAGTGGAGGTTGCTAAGATTCAACTGAAGGATATAGCCAGAACTTGGTGGCTTGCTGAGGAGGCCAGATTGGAGAAGCCTGTCACCTGGGACACATTCTCCAAGAGATTTTATAGCAGATTCTTCCCCGCCACTGCTCAGAAGGACATGGAAGAGCAGTTCATCAGACTTCAGCAAGGGAATAGGTCCGTGGATGAGTATGCCGCGGAATTTCTCAGGCTTAGCCGCTTTGCTCCGTACATGGTAACTGATGAGGAGAAGCGGGCTAGCAGATTTCAGCAGGGCTTGCAGATGGATATTCAGGTCTTCTTGATGCCCCAGCAGCTGAAGACTTATTCTGAAGTTCTCACCATAGCTCGAGAGGTGGAGCGTGGGCTAGAGAAGAAGCAAGAGAGCCAGATGAGGAACCAGGCCATGAAGAGGCCATTTCCACCTATGGGGAGAGGAGGCCCTTACAGAGCAGCGAAGGTTCAGGCTATGAGGCAACCATTCAGACCGGCTCCTTACCAGACGGCCCAACCATTATCCTTCTGCAGTTATTGCCAGAAGCCAGGCCACATTCGACAGAATTGCCGTAGGGCAAATGGATTATGCTTGGTGTGTGGTTCCCGGGACCATTCTATAGAAACCTGTCCACACAAGAGAATGGGGATAGCCGGCCAAGCTTTGCCAGCACTTCAGGGACCGAATGGACAGAGAGCACTTCCAGGGCCACCGGGGCAGAGGAATCAGGGACCGATGATCAGGAGAGTTCCTCCCCCTCCTCCACAGCAAGCTATTCGCCCAGTCCAGAGAGGAGCTAGGACCGCGGCAGGGCGTGGGAGGGGGCAAGCCTTCAATTTGACAGAAGTAGAGGCTGAGACTTCTGAGGAGGTGATAACAGGTAATATCAGGGTGCATTCTAAACCTGTTTTAGCCCTCTTCGATTCAGGTGCTTCACATTATTTTATCTCAGATCATTTTGTGGCATTGCATTCCATACCTGTTAGATCTTTAGACCACAAATGGGAGATTAGTATAGGGAATGGAGTAGTCATGTCTTCTAGAGTTTGTGCTGACTGTCCAGTAGAACTTTGTGATAAGACCTTGGCCATAGATATGCTCGTACTAGACACCAAGGGGTACGACGTAATCTTAGGCATGACCTGGCTCAGTCAGTACTATGCAGTTATTGACTGTAGGGAGAAGAAGATTATTTTCAGGATCCCTCGTCAACCGGAATTCCAATTCAGTGGAGAAGTGAAGTCTACTAAGAGGAAGACTTGGTTGACTACTTCGGAGGTTCAGAAGGGAGTACCGGTGTGGGATGAATTTCCAGGAGTCTTTGCTGAGATCTCAGGACTGCCACCTGAAAGGATGATTGAGTTCTCTATTGAGACTGTGCCTGGAGTGGCTCCTATATCCAAGGCTCCGTACAGGATGGCACCTGCGGAGTTAGAGATTCTGAAGAAGCAGCTGCAGGAATACTCTGATAAGGGGTTGATTCGGCCAAGTACTTCACCATGGGGAGCTCCAGTACTATTGGCGAACAAGAAGGATGGTGGTAAAAGACTTTGTATTGATTATAGAGAATTGAACAAGGTTACCATCAAGAACAAGTATCCCTTACCAAGGATTGATGATTTGTTTGATCAGCTTCATGGAGCCCGGGTATTCTCTAAATTGGATTTGCAGTCGGATTACCATCAGCTAAGGATGAAGAAAGAGGATATTCCGAAGACGGCATTCAGGACCCGTTATGGCCACTATGAATTTCTAGTTATGCCTTTCGGAGTCACCAATGCCCCTGCAGTTTTCATGGATTTGATGAACCGAGTGTTCTCGCCCTATTTGGATCAATTTGTTGTTGTTTTTATAGATGATATCGTGATCTATTCAAAGGACAACAAGGAGCATGCAGAACACTTGAGGATTGTATTGCAGACTCTCCAGCAGGAGCAGCTTCATGTGAAGAGGAGCAAGTGTGACTTTTGGTTGGACAGTATAGCCTTCCTTGGACACGTGGTTTCAGCAGAAGGGATTTCAGTTGATCCTAGCAAAGTCCAGGCAGTGAAGGACTGGCCAATTCCAAAGACGGTGACTGAGATTAAGAGTTTTCTTGGACTAGCCGGATATTACAGACGCTTTGTCCAAGACTTCTCTAGGATTGCAGCCCCGTTGACCAAGCTCACCAGGAAAGGAGAAAGGTACATATGGACAGAGGAATGTACTGCAGCTTTTGAGCAATTGAAGCAGAGGCTCATTTCGGCTCCAATCTTGAGGACTCCCTCAGGAAGAGGAGGGATGGTCATCTTCAGTGATGCATCAGGAAAAGGCCTGGGATGTGTACTTATGCAACATGATCATGTTATAGCTTATGCATCTAGGCAACTGAAGCCTCATGAGCGGAATTACCCAACTCATGACTTGGAGCTAGCAGCTGTCATATTTGCTTTGAAGATCTGGAGGCATTATCTTCTGGGAGATAAGGTGTTGATATACACGGATCACAAGAGCCTCAAGTATATCTTCTCACAGAAGGAGTTGAACATGAGGCAGAGGCGGTGGCTGGAGCTGATGGCGGACTATGATATTGACTTGCAATATCATCCAGGCAAGGTCAATACAGTACCGGATGCACTGAGCAGGAAGCCAGAGTATAGAGTGCTTGTCCAACTTACTCAGCAGAAGGAATTGATTCAAGACATCATCAGATTGGACTTGATGTTGGTGCAAGGAGCTGATAAGGCGGGACAGTTCATGACCATGCAGATTCAGTCAGCATTGATAGATGAGATCAAGGAAGCTCAGAAGGAAGACCCCAGATTGCAGCAATTCCGAGCTCAGGTAGAGGCTGGATTGAGGACTGATATCAGTATTCATCCGGATGGTGCCTTATACTTTGGTAGCAGGATTTGTGTTCCCCAAGGAGAAGTTCGGCAGAAGATTTTAGCAGAAGCACACAGTTCAGCTTATTCCATACACCCAGGGGGAACCAAGATGTATCAGGACTTGAAGAAGCAGTTTTGATGGAATGCTATGAAGAGGGAAATAGCCCAGTATGTTGCCAAGTGCCTGGTTTGCCAGCAGATAAAGATTGAGCATCAGAGGACAGCTGGACTTCTACAACCTTTACCGATACCTGAGTGGAAGTGGGAGCACATCACCATGGATTTCGTCACGGCATTGCCTCGCAGTCCTAAAGGTAATAATGCGGTGTGGGTAATCATCGATCGCCTCACCAAATCAGCTCACTTCATACCATTCAGGGTGGGTCAGTCAACAGAGGTTCTGGCGGACAAGTACATGAAGGAGATAGTTCGTCTGCATGGAGTTCCAGTTAGTATTGTATCAGACAGAGACACCAGATTCAGATCTCATTTCTGGGAAAGCCTCCAAGAAAGTCTAGGGACTCGTCTGAAATTCAGTACATCATATCATCCTCAGACAGACGGACAATCTGAGAGGACTATCCAGATTCTTGAAGATATGTTGCGGGCTTGTATGATTGAATTCCAGGGATCATGGGAAGACCATCTTCACTTGGATGAATTTTCTTATAATAACAGCTATCAGGCAAGTATCAAGATGGCACCTTTTGAAGCATTGTATGGAAGGAAGTGCAGGTCGCCGATTTGTTGGGATGAAGTCGGTGAGAGGAGACTTTTGGGACCAGAGATCCTGATTCAGACAACAGATAAAGTCAGGATTATCAGAGATCACCTCAGGGCAGCGCAGAGTCGGCAGAAGAGTTGGGCAGACACACTGAGAAGGCCATTGGAATTCCAGGCAGGGGATCATGTGTTTTTGAGGATATCACCTACCAAGGGAGTAATCCGGTTCGGTACTCGTGGAAAGCTTAGTCCGAGATACATCGGCCCATTCGAGATCTTGGACCGAGTGGGAGAGGTGTCTTACAGGTTGGCGTTACCGCCATCTTTGGACGGAGTTCACAATGTATTCCACGTATCTCAGCTGAGGAAGTATGTGAAGGATGATAGTCATATTCTGGATCACTCCGAACTGGAACTACAGCCGGATTTGTCATACCAAGAGCAACCGATGGCCATTTTGGACAGAAGTGTCAAGACATTGAAGAACAAAGCCATACCATTAGTGTTGGTATCTTGGAACAGACATGCCCCTGGAGAAGCCACATGGGAACGAGAGGATGTTGTCCGTGAGCGTTACCCTCAACTCTTCACTTCTTGATTGGTAAAACTCTTTCCTTCTATTCCTTCCTACTGTTATCTTTCTTATTATCCTTATCTATCTGTTGTCCTTCTTTACTGTTACCTTTCACTTTATGAAATTTCGAGGACGAAATTTTTGTAAGGTGGATGGATTGTAATACCCCGTTCCCGGAATACGTACTTGGTTGCGTATTCAGTTTTTCGATCGTATTTTTTGATTTACTTCCTATATTTGACCGATTTCAGTTTTAAAAATCATTTTCCAATATTATATATTTTTAAGATTTTCTGGAATTTTCCTGAATTTAATTAAATATTTTCAAAACCGGTGTCGACCAGTACCGCTGATCGATTCTCGGATTTTTAATTCACAAACAGTTAGGAATTTCTAGAAGGTCCTTTAGACTTTATTTCTTAGAATCATATTTTCTATCTAAATACTTTTTCTGGGAATTTTATGAATTTATGAAAATTCCAACGGAGTCGGTAGATAACTGATTCCGGGATTTTTAGTTTTAAAACTATAAATTATTTCTCCAAACGAATTTCACCATGAGTCTTAAAATGTTATTCTTGATTTTTGGTAAAATTTTCGGGTCGTTCCGAGATACTTGAATTTCGGACGATTCCGGTATTTTCCAAAATTCCATTTTCCAATTTTCAATAATTCCAATTTTCCACATAATCCCACTCACTTTCACCTAATCCTTTTTAAATCCCACTCATTCTCTCTCTCCCCATGGCCGGCCAAGTGGCCAAGTGAGGGACACCTCACCCTCCCCATATTTGCACAAAACCCCCTCTCAATTACACTATTTGCAACTCCTTTACAAAATCTAACACCTATATAAACATTCCTTTACACTTCTTTTCTTTTTTTCTTCATTTCACCTAAGTGATAGCCTTCTCCCAAAAACTCTCCTCCTTCTCAACCTCAACCCTAGCTCCAAGAACCACCTCAAGGACTTCATCCCCACCTCAAGCAACCACCTTGGACCTTGGATCATAGCCTTCTTCGCCACCGAAGATCACCTTGGCGCCATTCGTCGTCAACGACTCTTTCGACCGCATAAAACGTCGATTGATCACTCCTAGTGAGTATTTTTACTCACCAAGACATGTGAATTTCCTAGTATACTTGTATCCCCACTTCTTGTACACTTGTGCCTCCAAAATCAGGTTTTTGACCTTCAAATTCGACCAGCAAATTCTGTTCTGTACACTACTTACAGACCCAGATTAGTCGACTTGACCTAGGCATTAGTCGACTAACCCTTCTAGTTGAACCATAACCTTTTTCTGAAACACAGTTTTAGTCGACTTACCCTGATTATTAGTCGACTAACCCTTTCTGGAAATGAACCTCAACTCTCTAGAAATCACTGTTAGTCGACTACACATTCCTCCCTAGTCGACTAACCTTACTTGAACCAGAAACCCAACTCTCGGCCCTAGTCGACTTATCCTATTTATTAGTCGACTATAGACTACTAGTCGACTAACCCTTCTCACCTTAGTCGACTCCTGAAACGAACTTAACTCTCTGTATCCCAGTTCTAGTCGACTTAGCTTGACTGTTAGTCGACTTGCGTGCCTGTTAGTCGACTACCCTTTTTACCTAGTCGACTAACTTTCCCTGAAACAGAATATCAACTCTCTGGAACCCAGTTTTAGTCGACTAATCCAGACTGTTAGTCGACTTATGACCCCTACCAGTCGACTACACCTTCCACCTAGTCGACTAATTTAAGCTGTTTATTATAGTTGGTTTCTTTTCTAAATTTGGATCTTACCCTTGATATATGTGTATTATATTATGCTTGTTTATGCTTCATAACTGGTACTACTTGACCTATTACTGGATGGATGTTATCTCTTGTAACTTCATGACTTGTTATTACATATTCTCGTTTCATGACATGTTAAATAGTGAATATCACCACTTATCATGCCATCTCTTGAACCAAGCATGATGCATTCAACTTTTGTATAAAATGGACCAACTTACATTGGGTCAGGGGGAAACATGCGGATATCGATATGTGTTCGTGTTTACAGTGGCATTAGGTATATTGTACAATTATATTCCGGTCTAACCTGAGGGCCTCCAGGAGACCGAGGGGAGTGCTTGCTCCCTCTTCCTGAGTACTATCATGATAAGGGCATACATAAGTCCCTCCTGAATAGCCTAGCGGCTGGCTTCCGTCACCAAGCAACGGAACAATCCTGGACCGTTATCCCGGGCATGTACGGGGTCCACTGTAAACATAGTTCGTCGATACCCCCGCTGTTTCCAATAACAACCTTGTATTACTAGGTTATGGATCTATGTGCGCTGGGACGCTGGGTCACATAGCTAGATATCACAGTAAGACAAGTAATAATAATAATAGACTTTAACTATGTATCCATTTCATCCTGATTATAGTTCTTTATGCTTTCATTACTTGTTGGTTTATATTCATTATGCTGTTCCGTCCTTATTATTCATATCTCTTAGCCACTTGGCTATAACCTGTTCATTTTCGGGAGGTCCTGACTCCCTTGGATTTGTATGTTCAGGTTCCGAAGCTTGGATCGAAGTGGAGCCATCCACAGAAGATCGAGCTTTCTTTAGCGAGCAGGCTGATTAGCTCCAGTCCTTGCGCCAGATCCTTCTTTTGACTCACGGGATCTTCATCCTACTCGTGAGCATTTTGTGTTTATGTTGTATCTTTTGCTTTTGGACTTAGTTGTGATAAAAGATACATGTAATGTGTAATATTTTATCATATCTTGTGATGACTTGTACTTGTACTTTTATGTTGGCATATGTATGGAAATCACGCTTTGTCGTGCACTCTGATCCTTGTTGTACTTTTATGCTTAGCGTGTATACGTGGGGGCACCTTTTGACCTGCGTATATACGTCGCAGTGACGTCCCCGTATCTGTGGAATCGGGGCGTTACACAAATGAAGATCAAATCAATTCCCAAAGAATTTTCTTTTCAAATGATTTTCCAACCCTTTAAAAAAAACAAAGATAAAGATCAAATCTTTAAAGCTCTAAAACTCTTTTGAAACTTGTAATAAAACACTAAAGAGTATAGGAATTTTTGGCTCTTAAAATTCTATCCAAAACAGCCCAAAGAACCCCAATATATAGGCCAAGAAAAAATCTAACCGTTGGGGTCCAGTCAGCAGTCTGGACGGCTGTCTGTCGACCGGCCAACGGTCAAAAATATGACCGTTGAGCCTACCGGTCGACCGCCCGGTGGACCATGCCAATTCCAGAGAGCAGTTGCTCTCTGGCCGGTCGACCGCTCGGTCGACCGTGCCAAGCCTCACGGTCGACCATCCGGTCGACCGCCCCCACATGAGAGTGGGGCACTTTCAGTCGGTCGACTGCTCGGTCGACCGGCCTAAGTGGCTGGCCAGCGTGCACATTCTTGTGCACGTCAGTCGACCGGTCCGGTCGACCGACTCTGGGTCCGGTCGATCGCCAGAGCCTGGCAGGGTTGATTATAGGATTTAAAACCTGGGTTTTTATTATCCAATTAAATCCCATAAAAATCTCTAAAAATCCACAAAAATAGTTTCAGTATAATACTTTGATATACAAATATATTTGAGCAAAATCAAACCATGTTACAAACATTTTGAACTATTTTATAACTTAGAAATTTTTCCGAAAACCAAAAATTGTATTTTCCAAACTAGGATTTTGAAATGGAAATCCGATTTTTCAAAACACATCCAAGTACAAAAACATGATATAGAAACAACATTTAAGCATGTAGTATATGGATAGAATCCAATATACATGATATATATATATATATATATATATATATATATATATATATATATATATATATATATATATATATATATATATATATATATATATATATATATATATATATATATATCACTATTTTTGACATTTAAATCCGAAAATAAGTTTTGTTAAAATATCAAAACTCCAAACTCATGAAATAGACTATCAAACTAAGTTTGTTTAAATAGTTGAAGCATAGATGTATATAGAACAAATCTAATATACATTAAACCATGTAAACTTGTTGATTCTATCTATTGATGAAAATCAAGATCGGTTAAACTAAAAACCGAAAACCAATAAATATGAAACTTTAAACATGTGTGTGTTGTGAACTTGAGCATATCACACTATCTAATCTTGAACAATGGATTTAAACTATAAACTAAACACTGTATCGAAGTCTTCTTGTAGAGCGCCGTCTCCATGTCGACTCGATCCAAACGTGATCCACCGAGCTTGACTCCAATGAGTGCTAGATATGAACTTTGACACTCGGGCTCTTGAATCACCATGTGAAAGCTCCAAAACACCTTTGTTGAAGCTAATCACCTACTAATATCTTGGTTAAGTATCTGAAACTAAACATCACAAGATTATTAGTAAACTATAACTACATGAGTTAATCATCATCAAAACTAAAGTGGAAGGCCTCTGGGCCCAAAATCTCCCCCTTTTTGATGATGACAAAACTCATGGAGTTATATATGCATGGATTAAAGTTAAGCTTCAAAGAAGCTCCCCCTTAACTTATGCATAACAATAAACAATAAAATATATGCAATAATGATAAACATAAATATGCATCAACATGCATAAAACAATGAAATGAACATGCTCTTGATACCAAACTTTTAAAATAAATTCCTTTTCCTTTTTAAAATAAACATGTTCTTAATTAATTGCTTTTGATACCAATAAAAATTTCAATGAAAAAACTTTATCAATAAAAGCAACATAAAAGCACTTGATACCAATCAATAAAACAAAATTCTTGTTACCAATTGGAAGATAATCAATAAAAGCTTTTGATACCAACAATAAAAAAATATCAATATGAAAAAACTTTGATATAAACTTACAAATAAACAATAAACATGCATATTAAACAATAAACATGCATATTAAACTCAAATACTTCTCCCCCTTTTTGTCAATCATCAACAAAGGGGCCAAAGAAAACAATAAAACAATGTTCTTCCCCTTTTTGTCTTAAACAAAAAAATATAAATAAGGGGTAAAATCAAATCAAAACATTATGACACCAATTGAAAAAAAAAAATATCAATTTCGTGCATCATGATATCGAAAGAAAATAAATAAAACATACTAATTGATGGTACTTAAAACAAATATTTTTTAATATAAATTTAAAGACTAATTGTAAGTAAATAAATCATTTTAACGAATCCAACTAAAAATTTGTTATCAATTAAAAAAATATATAGATAATCTTGATATCAATTGTAAAGATTAGTACCAATTGAAAGTAATTTTTCATTAGGAGCATATGATACCAAAAATAATCAATATCCTTTTTCAATCATTTTTCAACATAAAGTGCGGGAGTAAAATATCAAGGGTAAACACAACTAATTGAAAAATGAAATATAAATTTTCTCCCCCTTTATGAAATACCAAATAAAATAATGCATAAGCTTGTATAAGATACCAATTGAAACATAATCAATTGAAATATAATAGTCATTGAAGAAATCAATCTTAGCATAACTAAAATTTGTGCTCAAAGATATAGAGATATAGTAAGCACAAATAAACATATATAAATATATGAAAAATTGAATACCAATCGAAATTGATACTATTTGAACTGAAAGCATACATATATAAAAACATATATGAGTATTAAAAAAGAATGTCACTAGTGATACCAATTGAAAAGATTCAATGATACCAATTGAAAATACAATAAGATCAACTGTATAACTCATATTACCTATCACTCATTTCATGCACATGTTTAAAATAGATTTTCAATAAGAAGCATACAAGGCATGGTCGCCCAACCAACCGCCCTTCAATGGAAAGGGTTTTAGAAAATAGGTTTGAAAATAGTTTAGCATAACTGAAAACTCTTCCAAAAAGAAGAATACGAACTAGTTATAAGAAAAATTTGTAAACTAGTACGAAATCCTTCAAGTAAGGAATAAAACAAAAATATATTCCATGAAAAATATGTAAATCACACGATCACCAAACACTCAAAATCTATAAAGCCTATATCATACTCATGAAAACAAAATCATGAGAAAACAAATAAAATGAGTGTATAAGAGTTATGTGAAACACATTATCATGAAACTAGGCAATAAAACTCAATATGAAATTCCTTAAAAAAACATGAAAATCATCAAAACTAGAATCCTTCAAGGTATATATATGTCATGTATAAACTAAAGTATACATACATATCCAAATATAAACGAGTCCACAAAAGTATTTGCATGAAGGCAAGTGGCTCAAGGATGTATATGTATAGCTAATAGTTTGGACACAATGACATATACAAGAAGTTTATACATAAATATGAAAACATGTACAAAATGAGAATACAAGTCAAATGCATGAATCATCAAAACTAGGCTATACTAGTACATCTAATAAGTACAAATTAGCATTAAAGCACAAACACATAATAATCTATTTGTGGCTCACTAGATGTACAAGTATATATCTAAGTTTTAATGAAAACTAACATCTAAATATGTAATCAAAACATGAAGCATAGAAATCAAAACAAAAACTCATATGATCATTATGGCAAATGCAAATGCATTAGATCTAGGACATACACATTAGTTAAAATAAAGTGAGAACACTAAATATGAGTCCATATAAACATGTGTGTCTCAAATACTAATCATGCTTGTCATAGGACCAATAAACATGACATATGGCATAATGAACATTAAAAACAAGACATGCTATAAATGAATGATCTAAAAGTATGAAACATAAATAAGGAGTAAGAGATAGTTACCAAAATCATGAGGGCAACTCTCCATGTCTCCAAAATAAGGTGGTCCTCCCACCAAACTTCCCTTGAAAGTGATGCATCCAAATAGTCCTATTTAAGCTCGGAACGCGTCCACCTCAAGGCACCATTACTCTCACGTCATGTGAGAGCCCACACCTACATCAAATACAATAGGGGTGGTCTTTGGTACCCACACTCTTTTGGGTCCATGGGGGTTAGCTCCTTTCCTAACCCAAACAAATTTAGTTGCTAAATTTGTATCATGTATACGATCATAACAAAACTTAGCAAGGTGGCCCTTACGTCCACAATGTGTACAAGTGTAGACATGAGCATACATAGTATTATGAGTGTGAACGTGAGGAGCATGTGTATACCGTGTATGGTGTGCATGCATAGACGGAACTTGTTTCTTACGAAATGTGGATTCCAATCGTGTATGATTCAAAGCACAATGGCTCAAAGTGGAGCCTAAACAATCCACACTTTTCTTCAAAACATTTTTATCATTTTTAATACTAAAACATAAAGTGGAGCATGCAATAGGTAAGCTAGGTGAAGATACACTAGCATGGCAAACATGTGAATCAATATCATTTTGCAAAGAAATATTCTTTTTAGAAACCATTTTCAATTCCTTTGAAATAGAAGCAATTTTGTTTTTCAAAGATTCACTCTCTTTTAAACAAAATCAAGCTTTGAAGTTAAAAACTCATTTTCTTTAAAACATTTTCATAATCATTTTTATTTTTTAAAATCTTATTTTCATTTAAAACAAGTTCAAGTTGGGTTTTCAAAGAGTCACGCTCATTTGAAATCTCAACCTTCTCTTGTAAAGCCAATTCAAGTTTTTTAAACAAATCCTTATTTTCTTTGTTAAGTCCAAAATTTTTCTTTTTCAAAAGATTATATTTTTCTAAAAAATTTTCACATACAATTGATAGCTCTTCATTTAAAGCATTTGGATCAACTTAATTATCACAAGAAGAAATAGCATCATCACCATCTAATTGAGATTCCGAATATACCTCAAGGGAGTCATTCCTTGGATCACGTAGCATTGTTGCTCGGATTCTCCACTAGATTCATCCTCCACAATGTTGGGCGTTTGTAGCTCGGAGGAGGTCAACGTGTTCCACACTGCAAAGGCGGAATCACAGTTAGAAACTAAGCACAAATATTCTTTATTAAGCGTGCTTCTAAGTGCCTCAAGGGCTTGTGCATTGGCCTCTACATGCTTGCTATTACCAAGATTGGATTTCTTGGTAGCGGCAGGGAAAACATGCAAGCTTAGGATTTTTAGATACATGGACATCCTAAATTTTCACGTGTCAATGTTGGAGACATCAAACATGGGAGGTGACAAGCAATCCATGAGTGTGCGTAAACAATATATGTGTGCAATTGCAAATGATAGATTAGCAAACTAAGATCACACTCCTAGGTGGTTAAATCAAATATCAGGAGCGTAGGCTCTGATACCAATTGTAAGTACACCTACAGGGGGTGAATAGGTGTACGACTAATCTAATGAACAAAATGTGAAAATTAAAACTTAATTATAACACACTTAATGTAACCAACGAGTGTAGCCGAATTCCCGGTGAAGGGCTCTGGACTAACTCCTCTTGATTCCACTAAATAAGAGTTGAGGTGCTATATGAAGCTCTCGTGGTTAAACACAAGTGAGGCACACACAAACAACACAAACATATATATGATATGGAATTATGAATAGATGCACAAAGTAATAGAGATAGAGTTAGAGAAAGTGGATCAATCGCAAACACACGGATATGTTTCGAGGTTCGAGCACACAGCTCTACGTCCCCGGCTTCACACAGAAGGATTTCCACTAACTTGTCCACACAGGACTCCCACACAGGGAACCTCCACTGAGGATTTGGGGCAAATACAATCGGGAGTACACAACTCTTCTCTCAACCAATATAATCTCTCACAGAGGCAAGGCACAACCAACACAATACCACCACACACAAGAGGGGTAGGCACTTAGCCAATACAAATCAATCACCTCACACTTGAGGGATTCCAACACAAACTCCACCTCACACTAGAGGGAGCCAAACACAATCTCCACCTCACTAGAGGGAGCCAACCACCACTCCAATAATCAACCTCTACACAAGAGGGATATCACAAATTAGGAGGGTTTACAACTAGGTGGTCTATCTCAACCACAAACAACTTCTTTTCCCACAAAACAATGATCCTAATAAATAGGATAGAAAGATAGCTCAAGTGTGGAAAACAAAGAGTTTGGAAATCAAAAACTCAAAGAAAAACTCTAGGAAAAAACTCTAGATAGAAATGCAAATGAAGATCAAATCAATTCCCAAAGAATTTTCTTTTCAAATGATTTTCCAACCTTTTAAAAAAATAAAGATAAAGATCAAATCTTTAAAGCTCTAAAACTCTTTTGAAACTTGTAATAAAACACTAGAGAGTATAGGAATTTTTAGCTCTTAAAATTCTATCCAAAACAGCCCAAAGAACCCCAATATATAGGCCAAGAAAAAATCTAGCCGTTGGGGTCCAGTCAGCAGCCTGGACGGCTGTCGGTCGACCGGCTGGCCAACCTGCCAACGGTCAAAATATGACCGTTAAGCCTGCGGTCGGCCGCCCGGTGGACCGTGCCAATTTCAGAGAGCAGTTGCTCTCTGGCCGGTCGACCGCTCGGTCGACCGTGCCAAGCCTCAAGGTCGACCGTCCGGTCGACCGCCCCCACCCGAGAGTGGGGCACTTTCAGTCGGTCGACCGCTCGGTCGACCGGCCTAAGTGGCTGGCCAGCGTGCACGTTCTTGTGCACGTCGGCCGACTCTTGGTCCGATCGACCGGCCCGGTCGACTGCCAGAGCCTGACAGGGCTGATTATAGGATTTAAAACTTGGGTTTTTATTATCCAATTAAATCCCATAAAAATCTCTAAAAATCCACAAAAATAGTTTTAGTATAATACTTTGATATACAAATATGTTTGAGTAAAATCAAACCATGTTACAAATATTTTGAACTATTTTTGTAACTTAGAAATTTTTCCGAAAACCAAAATCCGTATTTTCCAAAACTAGGATTTTGAAATGGAAATCCGATTTTTCAAAACACATCCAAGTACAAAAACATGATGTAGAAACAACATTTAAGCATGTAGTATATGGATAGAATCCAATATACATGAAATATATATATATATATATATATATATATATATATATATATATATCATTGTTTTTGACATTTAAATCCGAAAATAAGTTTTGTTAAAATACCTGTAACACCCTGTTCCTGGAATGCGTACGTAGATACGTATTCTGATTTTTCTAGCATATTTCTTTGATTTATCTTGTATTTGTTTTTGTTTTATGTTTATTAGTGTGATCGTTTTGTGTTGGATTTGGATTCGTGGACTCGGAGTCAGCCCTAGTCTGAACCGGGGGCCCGAACCTAGTGCTTCGCTTGATTTGACCTTTCTCCTAATCCGATTTGACCGATTTTAGTTTCAAATATCGTTTTCCAATATTTTAGATTTTTCATGATTTTCTGGAATTTTTCAGAATTATTTGCAAAATCTCCAAAACCGGTGTCGGTCGGCGTCGCTGACTGATTCCCAGATTTTTAGTTTTCAAATGGGATTGAATTTTTCGAAATAGCTTTCACAGTACATCTTAGAATATCATTTTCTATCTAAATTCATTTTTCGAGATTTTTCCGAATTTATCGAAAATCCACCGGTTTTGGTGTACTGTCGACCGGTACCGCCGGAAGATTTCAGGATTTTTAATTTGAAATCTACATTGAATTTCTCAAATCTGATTTCACTGAGCATCTTAAAATATTATTTTCTATTTTTGAGAATTTTTCGGAACGATTCTGAAACAGTCGAATTTTTACCCTATTTTAATAATATTATTCTTCCTTTTTCTCTTCTCCAATTCTTTTCCTTTCCCCTTTCCAAGTCAACCTGACATCCTCATCCCCCAATCACATCAGCACCCACCCCCATCACATCAATCCCCATTTTTTAAATAAACCCTATTCTCCCCATCCTTTTAATCAACAATTTCTTTTTTTTCTTTTTCCTTTTTCTTTTTCTTTTTCCCTCTTCCTCCCTGTTCTGCTGGAGCCCGACCCGACCACCTCTCCTCTCCTCCGGCGCCCCGGTGGGGGGCCGAGTGCCGCCGGCGCGCTGCCGGCGGCTGGGCGCGGCCAGGGGGCCAGGAGGCCCCCTGTGCGCGGGCCTGGAGGGGGCAGCAGCCCCCTCCCTTTCCCCCTCTTTTGGGGGGGCCGGAGGCCACCCCGGCCTGCACCGGCAACGGCGGCCGGCGCAGGTGTCCTGGCGCCTCCCTGGCCGCAGCCAGGGAGTGGCCGAACCAGCCCAGGCCGGCGGCCTGGGCTGGCGTGGGCAAGGGGGGCTGCTGCCCCCCTGTCCCCCCCTCTCTCCCCTTGGGGTGGCCGGCGGGGCCACCCCTGGCCGGCGGCCCTCCGGCGGCCGCCGGCGCCGCCTCTGCAGGGCCGCGGCCAGGCCCCTGGGCGTGGCAGTGGGCTGTTGGGGGAGGGGGCAACAGCCCCCCTCCTGATCTCTTTCTCTCTCTCTCCTGCTCTCTCTCTCTCTCTCTCCTCTGTTCTCTCTCTCTCTCCTCTCTCTCTCCCATTCTCTCTCTCACTGCAACCTCTCTCTCTCTCTCCAGATTTTCTCTCTCCCTCTCTTTCTCTCTCATCCCTTTCCCTCCCTAGAAATCTCTCTTCCTCTCTCTAGACTACACTTTCTCTCTCTAGAAATCACTCTCTCTCTAGGTTTTCTCTCTCTAGATTCCCATCTCTCTAGATTGTCTCTCTCTAGAATATCCCTTTCTCTCTCTACATTTTCTCTCCCTAGAAACCTCTCTTTCTCTCTCTAACTCTTTCTCTCTCTAAAAATAATAATAATTATATTTTAATATATGGATTGGTGTTGTGCTCGGATTTCCGGTGTTTCAGGATTTCTTGCGGTTTTCCGGTATTGAGGCGAGTACAGTTCTTTTAACATGCATTTATTTTATCATTATGCTAGTAACAGTCCTTTTGATATTCCATGTTCCATGTCTAACAACTGTTATCCTGCTTTTATATATGATATGGGAGTTGATATGTGTATCACCGACACTGACATGTTACACTGATGTTTGCCATGCTATATTTGTACATGATACCGGACCACTAGTACCTGCCATGTTATAGTTGATACACGATATATGACTCTAGTACTTATCATGCTATATGTGATAGGTGATACCCGATACCTGTACTTGTCATGCTATACCTGACCCCGATATATGACACCAGTACTCATCATGCTACATTTGACATATGGTGCCTGACACCGGTATTTGCCTTGCTATATTTGACCCATGATATATGACACCGGTACTAGCCATGCTATATTTGATATATGATACTTGAGACTAGTACTTGCCATGTTATATTTGACATATGACACTGGATATTGGTACCTGCCATGCTATATTTGTCATATGATACTTGAGACCAGTACTTGCCATGCTATATTTGACACATGACACCGGACACCGTTATTTGACATGCTATACTTGCCACATGATATATGACACCGTTATTTGACATGCTATGCTTGCCACATGATGTATTACACCGGTATTTGACATACTATGTTTGCCATCTGATATATGACATGCTATACTTGCCACCTGATATATAACACCGATACTTGTCATGATATACATGACACCTGGCACCTGTATTACCTGGCATATTCATGATTATTATGTGACCAGACATCTGGCACTCCTGTATCTCCTGTACTCCTGTATCTCCTGTACTCCTGTATCTCCCGAGCTCCTGTACTCCTGAACCCCTGAAAAAGGGTGACTCCTGATATTATACTCCTGATATTATACTCCTGTTAACTCCTGTAGTTGGATAATCATGATTACACTGTATACACTTGTGGACATTATCTTTGGACAATATGCACAATAAAATACTCAACTTTCACTGGGTGGGGAAACTGATGGACACGGTTGATGTCATATTTATAATGATTTCTGAAGTGTCGTGTGGGGCGCGTAATGATAAGTCCTCGGAAGCAGTAGCCTGAATCTGAAGTGTCGTGTGGGGCGCGTAATGATAAGTCCCCAGAAGCAGTAGCCTGTACTCCTGAGCATAGTCCCTAGCTGAGATGGGACCCACTATAAATATGAGCCATCAGATTTATCAGTTTCCAAATAATAACTCATCTTATTCATAAGTGGATGTATGTGTGTCGGTTAGCACATACAAAAGCATATGAATCGGATGAATAACATAAAACAACCAAACAGTAGTAATGTTAGGAACATGTGATATTTGGTCTCTCCTTTGTTCGGGTCCTGATACTCACATATCAAACTCGGGTAAGTTCTACGGAGTGCGAACTCTAGTATGGACTATCAGTGATGTGAGACACTGGTAGGGAGGCGATTAAAATATCAGATGGTACTGACTATTATTGCTGGATTAATTAAAATGCTATACTTTTATATTCTCCAGTTTCAGTATTATGTTCTGAGTCGACACCCTGCATTATGACATGATATATGTGGCACAAGGATTATTACTGACACACCTTAGTTCTGTTACCCTGAGGGCAACTCAAGTTGTATGAACTCAGATGATGGTGACACTGTATATGTGCTATATAGATAAGGGTTTCCTTGTTTGGATTATCCCCTTGACGTATCACTCCATGAATCCATAACCTGAGTTTATATAACTAGTTTTGTCCATGTTTATATTTATCATGTGTTTAGTGTATTTATCACATGTTGCCATATTTGTCGCATGATTATGTATACTTATGCTCTCTATACCGTTTTCCATGCATGTTTCCGATTCAGATTTACTGATATACATGTATTTACTTAATTTCGGATTTACTGTCATTTTCCTTTTATTACTTGTCATTTCCTGTACCTGCATGCCTGGACCACGTCACTTGATCATGTACACGTGTGCCTGTTATGCACGCCATCTGGCTTTATTCTTTGTACTCGCTGGGGTTGCTAACAACCCTGGATTCTCATGTCCAGATCATGGAGTCTGGACCATAGCCTTGCTGTACCTGATCAGAGTGCGCAGCGGGAGCGTGGGTTAGCAGTTACCTATCTGGACCCTCTTCCTTCCCGCCTTTTCTTGATCGGCTCGCGAGATTTTCATCTTGCCACTCGTGAGTACTTTCCAGTATTTCATATTGTGCGTCCTGCTTTCGTGCTTCTCAGTGATCATATATTCTTCAGATTATTATATCATGTCTTGTGATAACTGTACTGTTGTTATTATTGCTGGATTGTATATTACCACTGTGCTTCCGCACTCTAATTCCTGCCTGTATTGATGCTTAGCGTATGTACGTTAGGGTATTTTCGACCTTCGTATATACGTCGCAGTAACGTCTCCGTACCCACCGGATCGGGGCGTTACAGGGTGGTATCAGAGCCTAGGCTCTCACATCCTCGGTACAATGCATGAGTCGTGGTTATACAATCCAACTACAAGTACAAAGTTATCCATTCCCTCTTGATCGTCCTTTCCTTGATTCTTGAAATCTCTTCCATCCTTTTCCATTTCCAGTTCCTTTCATCCTTATACCAACTCAAGATATGGATAAACTGGTAGGGTAGCGGCAAGACAGATGTGATTCGCTATCATTATGTTCTGGTATTCTTAACTCTGGTGCATCACCTGGTCTTATATCGGATGGTTCTTCGGCCTTGCATTCTATTCTTGTACTTATGGATATATCACGGGAAATCAGCACAGCAAGTGGGATAGTCATCACTTATATAATCAGACAGACCGTATCATTACATGAGGAACATCGGTATGGAACAGTATTTCAGATTTAGGGCTTCTACCAGACAGAGTTATGGAGACAGCATTCGGGACTCGTTTCGATTATTGCGATTCTTGATCGTGTTCTCAGAGCCACCAGCTTCTAGCAGTTTTTATGGATTTGATGGACTACGGACCCTGCTAGCCTCGCCAAGCGAGGGTTGTGTTCTAGTCACCGTGGACCTAACCAGGTGTGGGCTTCGCTGCACCCTGGTGCTTAGCATTTAGTGTTATGTTACGCGCTGGCTTCGCTGCGTGAGCTCCGCCATGTGCGAGCCTCGCAGAGCGTTAGCTCCGCTGCACCCTAATGCTTAACACCCGAGATGTGCTACGCGATGGCCTTACCTAGGCTTGGTTCCGTTCGTGGCTAGTCCCTCAGTGCTTAGCACTCTAGCCGTTCCTCGGACTTCTTCTGCCTTGTATGTTTTCATGGATCCGATGTACAGGATTTTCTCGTTGTATCTGAGCTATTGCCGTGATCCGTATGAACGATCCATTCGTCCAACTTGCAGAGATTGAGTACTCTTTAATGTTTCATGTGCAGTCGGGTTGTCATTCAGAAGTCAGCATTCAGAATTCTTTGTGGTTATTCTATATTCTCGGTTATGCCTTTCAGAGATTGCAATGCCAGTATTCAGGAATTCTTAATTATTGGTCTTCTTGATTCATGCTCAGTATTATCGGGGTTTTCTTTATCTTCGGTATTCTGGAGAAATAGTATCTATGCAGTATTGGTAATTCTACTATGGATTCTTGGTCAAGGACAGCTTCATGCCATGCGGGACTTTATATTATATTATGGATTTCTATGGATTTTCAGAGATTTATATTATGGATTTCAGCATTATGGATTTCTAGGGATTCTATCAGCTTTGCTTCGCAGTCCGAAAGAGCAGACGTCAGGTCAGTATTATTATGACACCGTCAGAGGATATATATGGCAGTAGTGCAGAGATGTCTCAGTCTTGGGTTTATCATTCAGCCAATTTGTGGGAATTATCCTCAGTTACTCATATCTTGATTGGTATAAATCCTCATTCCTATTCCTTTCTGTTTCATCCTCCCCTTATCGAAATTTCGAGGACGAAATTTTTGTAAGGTGGATGGAATGTAACACCCTGTTCCTGGAATGCGTACGTAGATACGTATTCTGATTTTTCTAGCATATTTCTTTGATTTATCTTGTATTTGTTTTTGTTTTATGTTTATTAGTGTGATCGTTTTGTGTTGGATTTGGATTCGTGGACTCGGAGTCAGCCCTAGTCTGAACCGGGGGCCCGAACCTAGTGCTTCGTTGGCCTCTCTACTAATCCGATTTGACCGATTTCAGTTTCAAATATCGTTTTCCAATATTTTAGATTTTTCATGATTTTCTGAAATTTTTCAGAATTATTTGCAAAATCTCCAAAACCGGTGTCGGTCGGCGTCGCTGACTGATTCCCAGATTTTTAGTTTTCAAATGGGATTGAATTTTTAGAAACGGCTTTCACAGTACATCTTAGAATATCATTTTCTATCTAAATTCATTTTTCGAGATTTTTCCGAATTTATCGAAAATCCACCGGTTTTGGTGTCGACCGGTACCGCCGGAAGATTCCAAGATTTTTAATTTGAAATCTACATTGAATTTCTCAAATCCGATTCACCAAGAATCTTAAAATATTATTTTCTATTTTTGAGAATTTTTCGGAACGATTCTGAAACAGTCGAATTTTTACCCTATTTTAATAATATTATTCTTCCTTTTTCTCTTCTCCAATTCTTTTCCTTTCCCCTTTCCAAGTCAACCTGACATCCCCATCCCCCAATCACATCAGCACCCACCCCCATCACATCAATCCCCATTTTTTAAATAAACCCTATTCTCCCCCATCCTTTTAATCAACAATTTCTTTTTTTTTCTTTTTCCTTTTTCTTTTTCTTTTTCCCTCTTCCTCCCCTGTTCTGCTGGAGCCCGACCCGACCACCTCTCCTCTCCTCCGGCGCCCCGGTGGGGGGCCGAGTGCCGCCGGCGCGCTGCCGGCGGCTGGGCGCGGCCAGGGGCCAGGAGGCCCCCTGTGCGCGGGCCTGGAGGGGGCAGCAGCCCCCTCCCTTTCCCCCCTCTTTTGGGGGTGGCCGGAGGCCACCCCGGCCTGCGCCGGCAACGGCGGCCAGCGCAGGTGTCCTGGCGCCTCCCTGGCCGCAGCCAGGGAGTGGCCGAACCAGCCCAGCCGGCGGCCTGGGCTGGCGTGGGCAAGGGGGGCTGCTGCCCCCTGTCCCCCCCTCTCTCCCTTGGGGTGGCCGGCGGGGCCACCCCTGGCCGGCGGCCGCCGGCGCCGCCTCTGCAGGGTCGCGGCCAGGCCCCTGGGCCTGGCAGTGGGCTGTTGGGGGAGGGGGCAACAGCCCCCTCCTGATCTCTTTCTCTCTCTCCTGCTCTCTCTCTCCTCTGTTCTCTCTCTCTCTCCTCTCTCTCTCCCATTCTCTCTCACTGCAACCTCTCTCTCTCTCCAGATTTTCTCTCTCCCTCTTTTTCTCTCTCATCCCTTTCCCTCCCTAGAAATCTCTCTTCCTCTCTCTAGACTACACTTTCTCTCTCTAGAAATCACTCTCTCTAGGTTTTCTCTCTCTAGATTCCCATCTCTCTAGAATATCCCTTTCTCTCTCTACATTTTCTCTCCCTAGAAACCTCTCTTTCTCTCTCTAACTCTTTCTCTCTCCTCTTCTCTCTCTCTAAAAATAATAATAATTATATTTTAATATATGGATTGGTGTTGTGCTCGGATTTCCGGTGTTTCGGGATTTCTTGCGGTTTTCCGGTATTGAGGCGAGTACAGTTCTTTTAACATGCATTTATTTTATCATTATGCTAGTAACAGTCCTTTTGATATTCCATGTTCCATGTCTAACAACTGTTATCCTGCTTTTATATATGATATGGGAGTTGATATGTGTATCACCGACACTGACATGTACACTGATGTTTGCCATGCTATATTTGTACATGATACCGGACCACTAGTACCTGCCATGTTATAGTTGATACACGATATATGACTCTAGTACTTATCATGCTATATGTGATAGGTGATACCCAATACCTGTACTTGCCATGCTATACCTGACCCCGATATATGACACCAGTACTCATCATGCTACATTTGACATATGGTGCCTGACACCGGTATTTGCCTTGCTATATTTGACCCATGATATATGACACCGGTACTAGCCATGCTATATTTGATATATGATACTTGAGACTAGTACTTGCCATGTTATATTTGACATATGACACTGGATATTGGTACCTGCCATGCTATATTTGTCATATGATACTTGAGACCAGTACTTGCCATGCTATATTTGACACATGACACCGGACACCGTTATTTGACATGCTATGCTTGCCACATGATATATGACACCGTTATTTGACATGCTATGCTTGCCACATGATGTATTACACCGGTATTTGACATACTATGTTTGCCATCTGATATATGACATGCTATACTTGCCACCTGATATATAACACCGATACTTGTCATGATATACATGACACCTGGCACCTGTATTACCTGGCATATTCATGATTATTATGTGACCAGACATCTGGCACTCCTGTATCTCCTGTACTCCTGTATCTCCTGTACTCCTGTATCTCCCGAGCTCCTGTACTCCTGAACCCCTGAAAAAGGGTGACTCCTGATATTATACTCCTGATATTATACTCCTGTTAACTCCTGTAGTTGGATAATCATGATTACACTGTATACACTTGTGGACATTATCTTTGGACAATATGCATAATAAAATACTCAACTTTCACTGGGTGGGGGAAACTGATGGACACCGGTTGATGTCATATTTATAATGGTTTCTGAAGTGTCGTGTGGGGCGCGTAATGATAAGTCCCCGGAAGCAGTAGCCTGAATCTGAAGTGTCGTGTGGGGCGCGTAATGATAAGTCCCCAGAAGCAGTAGCCTGTACTCCTGAGCATAGTCCCTAGCTGAGATGGGACCCACTATAAATATGAGCCATCAGATTTATCAGTTTCCAAATAATAACTCATCTTATTCATAAGTGGATGTATGTGTGCCGGTTAGCACATACAAAAGCATATGAATCGGATGAATAACATAAAACAACCAAACAGTAGTAATGTTAGGAACGTGTGATATTTGGTCTCTCCTTTGTTCGGGTCCTGATACTCACATATCAGACTCGGGTAAGTTCTACGGAGTGCGAACTCTAGTATGGACTATCAGTGATGTGAGACACTGGTAGGGAGGCGATTAAAATATCAGATGGTACTGACTATTATTGCTGGATTAATTAAAATGCTATACTTTTATATTCTCCAGTTTCAGTATTATGTTCTGAGTCGACACCCTGCATTATGACATGATATATGTGGCACAGGATTATTACTGACACACCTTAGTTCTGTTACCCTGAGGGCAACTCAAGTTGTATGAACTCAGATGATGGTGACACTGTATATGTGCTATATAGATAAGGGTTTCCTTGTTTGGATTATCCCCTTGACGTATCACTCCATGAATCCATAACCTGAGTTTATATAACTAGTTTTGTCCATGTTTATATTTATCATGTGTTTAGTGTATTTATCACATGTTGCCATATTTGTCGCATGATTATGTATACTTATGCTCTCTATACCGTTTTCCATGCATGTTTCCGATTCAGATTTACTGATATACATGTATTTACTTAATCTCGGATTTACTGTCATTTTCCTTTTATTACTTGTGATTTCCTGTACCTGCATGCCTGGACCACGTCACTTGATCATGTACACGTGTGCCTGTTATGCACACCATCTGGCTTTATTCTTTGTACTCGCTGGGGTTGCTAACAACCCTGGATTCTCATGTCCAGATCATGGAGTCTGGACCATAGCCTTGCTGTACCTGATCACAGTGCGCAGCGGGAGCGTGGGTTAGCAGTTACCTATCTGGACCCTCTTCCTTCCCGCCTTTTCTTGATCGGCTCGCGAGATTTTCATCTTACCACTCGTGAGTACTTTCCAGTATTTCATATTGTGCGTCCTGCTTTCGTGCTTCTCAGTGATCATATATTCTTCAGATTATTATATCATGCCTTGTGATAACTGTACTATTGTTATTATTGCTGGATTATATATTACCACTGTGCTTCCGCACTCTAATTCCTGCCTGTATTGATGCTTAGCGTATGTACGTTAGGGTATTTCCGACCTTCGTATATACGTCGCAGTAACGTCTCCGTACCCACCGGATCGGGGCGTTACAATACCAAAACTCCAAGCTCATGAAATAGACTATCAAATTAAGTTTGTTTAAATAGTTAAAGTATAGATGTATATAGAACAAATCTAATATACATTAAATCATGTAAACTTGTTGATTCTATCTATTCATGAAAACTAAGATCAGTTAAACTAAAAACCGAAAACCAATAAACATGAAACTTTAAACAAGTGTGTGTTGTGAACTTGAGTATATCACACTATCTAATCTTGAACAATGGATCTAAACTATAAACTAAATACTGTACCAAAGTCTTTGTAGGTTCACCTAGAGTGGGGTGAATAGGTGATGGCTAATCTAATGGTTACTTAATGTCAAATAATGCGGAAGCTAAAAGCAATTATGACCTAAACTAAACTCTTACACTAAACACCACGTATAACACAGGAGTGTTGCTGAATTCCCCGTGAAGGGCTCTGGACAAACTCCTCTAGATTCCCCTTGATAAGGGTTGAGGTGCGCGTTAGCTCTCTTGATTGAATACAAGTGTTAGCAAACAAACCCAAGCAAGTATATCAATATGAGCTCACAAGTATATCAAGCATATAAAGATTAACACAATAATAGCATGCAAGATATAAACAAGAGACAAAGAGAGAGAGAGAGTGAGCAATCGCAAACACAAGGGATTTGTTTCGAGGTTCGAGCACACTTGCTCTACATCCCCGCCTTCGACACACGAAGGATTTCCACTATGCTCGATCCCAAATGGATCTCTCCTTGGTGCCGCAATACCTACAATCCCTCGGACTCCCTAGTCCCGTACACACGCAAGCCCCACAAGCTTGCCGAGGCCGCACCTCAAACCAAGAGTTCACAATCGAACTCTAAACCACTGCGAGCACACTTGCCCGCCTCCTCAAAGTACAAAGAAAAGATCTTTGGTGATCACAAAACTTTGATCACTTAAAAGCACTCTCACTACAATACTCCTATAGAATGAATAATCAATGGATAGCTCAAGTGTTTGTGTGAGAAAAACAAGGAAAGAGATGGTGGAGGAAAACTCAAGAAAATCTTTTTAACACTCTTGATAAAAACTCCCCTTTTGATTGGAAGTATTAGCTCTAAATTTTGTGAAGAAAAACTTCTGAAAAGAGTAGGAAAAACTGGCACAAAAACTCTCCTAAAATCTTAGGGAAAACAATACCCAAACCCCCAAATTTATAGGCTCAGAAAAACTAGCCGTTGGGGTTCTGTCAGGCCTGTCGGTCGACCGTCCGGCCGACCGGCCAACGGTCATATTTCAGACCGTTTGAGCCATCGGTCGACCGGCCGGTCGACCGATCCAGGATACAGAGAGCAATCTCTCTGTCCGGTCGGCCGCCCGGCCGTCCGGGGCCTTTCCAGAGAGCAGAGCTCTCTGGACGGTTGACCGGGTCGGTCGGCCGGCCATCCTGTAGAACTGGCGTGCACGTCTGTGCACGTCGGTCGACCGAGTCGGTCGACCGACTTCAGCCCTAGTCGACTTGGTCGGTCGACTAGTCGACTGGCTGAAGCCAGGTCAGGTCTGAACTAGGGATTAAAAACTTGGTCTTTTGGCTCACATAAAAATCCCATAAAATACTGAAAAATATACAAAAATAGTTTTACCAATATACTTTGATAAACAAACATGCTTACACAAAATCAAGGCATGTTACAAATGATTTGGACTATTTTTGTAACTTGAAAATATTGGCTCAATTGAAACTTGTATTTCCTAAAAATTATTTTCCAAACTTCTTCATGATACAAAAACAAGATATTTTGAATTCATTAAAGCATAGTGTGTATGGATATGATCCACTACACAATTAAGAAATCTATGTTTTTGACATTAAGCTTTAAACTTGGTTTTGGATAAAAGACATGCATATAAGAAATTTCAAAAACCAAAAAGTAATTTTCCAAAGTAAAAATCTTTTGTAAAAACAAAACTATCAAGAGTGTGTGTGTATATCTACTTGAGCAATCCACCAACTACTCTATCCTTTACATTTTATCTAAAAACAAAATATTCTAAAAACAAACCTAGACACAAGTCTTCATCTTCTTGAAGTCTTCACTTGAAACCTTCTCATCTTCTTGACTTGGTCCAAACACCGTGCTAGCTCCAAAACTTGGATTCAAATCCTTTGTTGAAGCTATGCACCTACTAAGATCTTGATCATAAATCTGTCACTAATTAAACACAAGATCATTAGTAAACATAACTACATGAGTTGATCATCATCAAAACTAGAGTGATGGGCCTTTGGGCCAATAGTCTTCTTATAGAGCGCCGTCTCCAAGTCGACTCGATCCAAACGTGATCCACCGAGCTTGACTCCAACGAGTGCTAGATATGAAATTTGACGCTCGGGCTCTTGAATCACCATGTGAAAGCTACAAAATACCTTTGTTGAAGCTAATCACCTACTAATATTTTGGTTAAGTATCTGAAACTAAACATCACAAGATTATTAGTAAACTATAACTACATGAGTTAATCATAATCAAAACTAGAGCGGAAGGCCTCTGGGCCAACAATCTCCCCCTTTTTGTTGATGACAAAACTCATGGAGTTATATATGCATGGATTAAAGTTAAGCTTCAAAGAAGCTCCCCCTTAACTTATGCATAACAATAAAGAATAAAATATATGCAATAAATGCTAAACATGAATGTGCATCAACATGCATAAAACAATGAAATGAACATGCTCTTGATACCAAACTTTTAAAATAAATTCCGTTTCCTTTTTAAAATAAACATGTTCTAAATTAATTGCTTTTGATACCAATAAAAATTTTAATGAAAAAACTTTATCAATAAAAGCAACATAAAAGCTCTTGATACCAATGAATAAAACAAAATTCTTGATACCAATTGGAAGATAATCAATAAAATCTTTTGATACCAACAATAAAAAAATATCAATGTGAAACAATTTTGATATAAACTTACAAAAAACAATAAACATGCATATTAAACAATAAACATGCATATTAAACTCAAATACTTCTCCCCCTTTTTGTCAATCATAAATAAAGGGGTCAAAGAAAACAATAAAACTATTTTCTCCCCTTTTGTCTTAAACAAAAAAATATCAATAAGGGGTGAAATCAAATCAAAACATTATGATACCAATTGGAAAAAAATATATCAATTTCGTGCATCATGATATCAATAGAAAATAATAAAACATACCAATTGAAGGTACATAAAACAAATATTTTTAATATAATTTAAATACCAATTGTAAGTAAATAAATCATTTTGATGAATCCAACCAAAAATTTGATATCAATTAAAAAAATATATAGATAATCTTGATATCAACTGTAAAGATTAGTACCAATTGAAAGTAAATTTTCATTAGGAGCATATGATATCAAAAAATAATCAATATCCTTTTTCAATCATTTTTCAACATAAAGTGTGGGAGTAAAATATCAAGGGTAAACAAACTAATTGAAAAATGAAATATAAATTTTCTCCTCCTTTATGAAATACCAAATAAAATAATGCATAAGCTTGTATAAGATACCAATTGAAACATAATCTATTGAAATATAATAGTCATTGAAGAAATCAAGTTTAGCATAACTAAATTTGTGCTTAAAGATATAGAGATATAGTAAGCACAAATAAAACATATATATATATATATATATATATATATATATAATATATATATATATATATATATATATATATATATATATATATATATATATACATACATATATACATATATACATATATATATATATATATATATGAAAAATTGAATACCAATCGAAATTTATAATATTTGAACTGAAAGCATACATATATAAAAAGATATATAAGTATACAAAAAGAATGTCACTAGTGATACCAATTGAAAAGATCTAATGATACTAATTGAAAACACAATAAGATCAAGTGTATAACTCATATTACCTACCACCCATTTCATGCACATGTTCAAAATGTATTTTCAATAAGAAGTATACAAGGCATGGTCGCCCAACCAACCGCCCTTTAATGGAAAGGGTTTTCAAAAATAGGTTTGAAAATAGTTTAGCATAATTGAAAACTCTTCCAAAATGAAGAATACGAGCTAGTTATAAGAAAAATTTGTAAACTAGTACGAAATCCTTCAAGTAAAGAATAAAACAAAAATATATTCCATGAAAATATGTAAATCACATGATCACCAAACCCTCGAAATCTATAAAGCCCATATCATACTCATGAAACAAAATCATGAGAAAACAAATAAAGTGAGTGTATAAGTGTTATGTGAAACACATTATCATGAAACTAGGCAATAAAGCTCAATATGAAATTCCTTTAAAAAAAACATAAAAATCATCAAAACTAGAATCCTTCAAGGTACATGTATGTCATGTACAAACTAAAGTATATATACATATCCAAATATAAACGAGTCCACAAAAGTATATGCATGAAGGCAAGTGGCTCAAAGATGTATATGTATAGCTAATAATTTGGACACAATGACAAATACAAGAAGTTTATACATAAACATGAAAACATGTACAAAATGGGAATACAAGTCAAATGCATGAATCATCAAAACTAGGCTATACTAGTACATCTAATAAGTACAAATTAGCATTCAAGTACAAACACATAATAATCTATTTGTGGCTCACTAGATGTACAAGTATATATCTAAGTTTTAATGAAAACTAACATCTAAACATGTATTGAAAACATGAAGCATAGAAATCAAAACAAAAACTCATATGATCATTATGGCAAATGTACATGCATTAGATCTCGGACATACACATTAGTTAAACTAAAGTGAGAACACTAAATATGGGTCCATATAAACATGAGTGTCTCAAATACTAATCATGCATGTCATAGGACTAATAAACATGGCATATGGCATAATGACATTAAAAACAAGACATGCTATAAATAAATGATCTAAAAGCATGCAAACATAAATAAGGAGTAAGAGATATTACCAAAACCATGAGGGCAACTCTCCATGTCTCCAAAACAAGGTGGTCCTCCCACCAAACTTTCCTTGAAAGTGATGCATCCAAATAGTCCTATTTAAGCTCGGAACGCATCCACCTCAAGGCACCATTACTCTCACGTCATGTGAGAGCCCACACCTACATCAAATACAATAGGGGTGGTCTTTGGTACCCACGCTCGTTTGGGTCCATGGGGGTTAGCTCCTTTCCTAACCCAAACAAATTTAGTTGCTAAATTTGAATCATGTATACGATCATAACAAAACTTAGCAAGGTGGCCCTTACGTCCACAATGTGTACAAGTGTACACATGAGCATACAAAGTGTTATGAGTGTGAACGTGAGGAGCATGTGTATACCGTGTATGGTGTGCATGCATAGACGGAACTTGTTTCTTACGAAATGTGGATTCCAATCGTGTATGATTCAAAGCACACTGGCTCAAAGTGGAGCCTAAACAATCCACACTTTTCTTCAAAATATTTATATCATTTTTAATACTAAAAGATAAAGTGGAGCATGCAATAGGTAAGCTAGGTGAAGCTACACTAGCATGGCAAACATGTGAATCAATATCATTTTGCAAAGAAATATTCTTTTTAGAAACCATTTCAATTCCTTTGAAATAGAAGCAATTTTGTTTTTCAAAGATTCATTCTCTTTTAAAACAAAATCAAGCTTTGAAGTTAAAAACTCATTTTCTTCAAAACATTTTCACAATCATTTTTATTTTTCAAAATCTTGTTTTCATTTAAAACAAGTTCAAGTTGGGTTTTCAAAGAGTCACACTCATTTGAAATCTCAACCTTCTCTTGTAAAGCCAATTCAAGTTTTAAAAACAAATCCTTATTTTCTTTGTTAAGTCCAAAACTCTTCTTTTTCAAAAGATGATATTTTTCTAACAATTTTTCACATACAATTGATAGTTCTTCAATTAAAGCATTTGGATCAACATAATTATCACAAGAAGAACTAGCATCATCACCATCTAATTGAGATTCCGAATATACCTCAAGGAAGTCATTCCCTTGAACCATGTAGCATTGTTGCTCGGATTCTCCACTAGATTCATCCTCCACAATGTTGTGCGTTTGTAGCTCGGAGGAGGTCAACATGTTTCACACTGCTAAGGCGGAATTATAGTTAGAAACTAAGCATAAATATTTTTTATTAAGCGTGCTTCTAAGTTCCTCAAGGGCTTGTGCATTGGCCTCTATAAGCTTACTATTACTAAGATAGGATTTCTTGGTAGCGGCAAGGAAAACATGCAAGCCTAGGGTGTTTAGATACATGGACATTCTAAATTTTCACATGTCAATGTTAAAGACATCAAACATGAGAGGTGACAAGCAATCCCTGAGTGTGTGTAAATAATATACGTATGCAAATGCAAATGATAAATTAGCAAACCAAGATCACACTCCTAGGTGGTTAAATCAAATATCAGGAGCGTAGGCTCTGATACCAATTGTAAGTACACCTAGAGGGGGGTGAATAGGTGTACGGCTAATCTAATGAACAAAATGCGAAAATTAAAACTTAATTACAACACACTTAATGTAACCAACGAGTGTAGCCGAATTCCCGGTGAAGGGCTCTAGATTAACTCCTCATGATTCCTCTAAATAAGAGTTGAGGTGCTATATGAAGCTCTCGTGATTAAACACAAGTGAGGCACACACAAACAACACAAGTATGTATATGATATGGCAATATGAATAGATGCACAAAATAATAGAGAGAGAGAGAGTTAGAGAAAGTAGATCAATCGCAAACACACGGATATGTTTCGAGGTTCGAGCACACAGCTCTACGTTCCGGCTTTCACGCAGAAGGATTTTCACTAACTTGTCCACACAGGACTCCCATACAGGGAACCTCCACTGAGGATTTGGGGCAAATACAATCGGGAGTACACAACTCCTCTCTCAACCAATATAACCTCTCACAGAGGTAAGGCACAACTAACATAAATACCACCTCACACAAGAGGGGTAGGCACTTAGCCAATACAAATCAATCACCTCACACTTGAGGGATTCCAACACAAACTCTACCTCACACTAGAGGGAGCCAAACACCATCTCCACCTCTCACTAGAGGGAGCCAACCACCACTCAGATAATCAACCTCTACACAAGAGGGATATCACAAATTAGGAGGGTTTACAACTAGGTGGTCTATCTCAACTACAAACAATTTCTTTTCTCACAAAACAAAGATCCTAATAGATAGGATAGAAAGATAGCTCAAGTATGGAAAACAAAGAGTTTGGAAATCAAAAATTCAAAGAAAAACTCTAGGAAAAAACTCTAGATAGAAATGCAAATGAAGATCAAATCAATTCCCAAATATTTTTTTCAAATGATTTTCCAACCCTTTAAAAAAAACAAAGATAAAGATCAAATCTTTAAAGCTCTAGAACTCTTTTGAAACTTGTAATAAAACACTAGAGAGTATAAGAATTTTTGGCTCATAAAATTCTATCCAAAACAGCCCAAAGAATCCCAATATATATGCCAAGAAAAAATCTTGCCGTTGGGGTCCAGTCAGCAGTCTGGACGGCTGTCGGTCGACCGGCTGGTCGACCGGCCAACGGTCAAAAATATGACCGTTGAGCCTGCAGTCGACCGCCCGGTCGACCGTTCCAATTCCAGAGAGCAGTTGCTCTCTGGCTGGTCAACCGCTCGGTCGACTGTGCCAAGCCTCACGGTCGACAGCCCCCACCCGAGAGTGAGGCACTTTCAGTCGGTCGATCGCTCGGTCGACCGGCCTAAGTGGCTGGCCAGCGTGCACGTTCTTGTGCACATCGGTCGACCGGTCCGGTACCGATCGGCCGTCAGAGCCTGGCAGGGCTGATTATAGGATTTAAAACTTGGGTTTATATTATCCAATTAAATTCCATAAAAATCTCTAAAAATTCACAAAATTAGTTTCAGTATAATACTTTGATATACAAATATGTTTGAGTAAAATCAAACCATATTACAAACATTTTGAACTATTTTTGTAACTTAGAAATTTTTCCGAAAACCAAAATCCGTATTTTTCAAACTAGGATTTTGAAATGAAAATCCGATTTTTCAAAACACATCCAAATATATAAACATGATTTAGAAACAACATTTAAGCATGTAGTATATGGATAGAATCTAATATACATGAAATATATATATATATATATCACTATTTTTGACATTTAAATCCGAAAATAAGTTTTGTTAAAATACCAAAACTCCAAACTCATGAAATAGACTATCAAACTAAGTTTGTTTAAATAGTTGAAGCATAGATGTATATAGAACAATCTAATATACATTAAACCATGTAAACTTGTTGATTCTATCTATTCATGAAAACCAAGATCGGTTAAACTAAAAACTGAAAACCAATAAACATGAAACTTTAAACAAGTGTGTGTTGTCAACTTGAGCATATCACACTATCTAATCTTGAACAATGGATCTAAACTATAAACTAAACATTATACTGAAGTCTTCTTGTAGAGTGCCGTCTCCAAGTCGACTCGATCCAAACGTGATCCACCGAGCTTGACTCCAACGAGTGCTAGATATGAACTTTGATGCTCGGGCTCTTGAATCACCATGTGAAAGCTCCAAAACACCTTTGTTGAAGCTAATCACCTACTAATATCTTGGTTAAGTATCTGAAACTAAACATCACAAGATTATTAGTAAACTATAACTACATGAGTTAATCATCATCAAAACTAGAGTGGAAGGCCTCTGGGCCAACATTAAGGGGAAAGGAAGAGAAGAATTAGAGGAGAAGAAAGAAAGAAAAGAATAAGTTAGTTTTATTAATTAATATTTTAATTGGGTCAAAATTTGACCAATTCTGAATAGTTTTTAAAAATTTTGTAAAATAACAAATATTATGTGAGGTGTAATGTGAAATCAAATTCAAGAAATTCAGTCTTGTTTGCAAATTAAAAATCCTGAAAACGATCGATGATATAGGTCGACACATGATTGGCTAGATTTTTGATTAATTTAGAAAAATCCTCAAAAATATGCTAAAGTTGAAAATATGATTTTGAAAATAATTTGAATATAGATCCCTGAAACTCAATTTTATTTGTAAATAAAATATCCTAAAGTCAATTATCGGTATTGGTCCATACCAAATTCAGAGATCTTCCAAAATAATCTAGAAAATCTTGAAAAATTAAAATATTAGAAAATAATATCTTGAGCTAAAACTGGTTCAATCTGACTACTAAGAAGGGAAAATTAAATTTTATACGCCGTATCGAGTACTGATACTGTGAACATATATCTAGGGCCGGGGGGTTATAGTTTTCTCCACCTTACAAAAAATTTTGTCCTCGAAATTTCAATTCAGGTGGGAGAAAAATAATTTATTGATCCTGAAACCTGAATGTTATAGGCCAACGATGCTTCCGCTGTGCTACTCTGATATTTATATCAAATTTTAGATTGGGTGACTAGTGTCGTGAGTCAAAAATAGAGGGTTGGAATCAAAAGGATGAAGAGGCAACGAGAAGAAAATCAGAATATTCTGGTTGATAACTGAAATTAGAGAATAGAAAGAGTTAAGGAATGGATTTTCAATGAAATGACATTTTAAACTTGTAGCTGGAATCTTCAAACCAAAATACAGATTAGTTCTATTCTGAATCTGGTTGTACTGTTGGTAAGAGCTCGAGTAGTGATCTAGGTGGTTATCCATATTTGATGTAAACATAGGCTCTGATACCAATCTATAGCGCCTCGATTCCGCAGATACGGGGATGCTATGACGACGTACATACGCAGGGTGAAAATACCCTCACATACGTACGCTAAGTCATAGTACAGGAAATAAACATAATATACGCAATTATTTCAGCTTTAAATAAGTATAAGAATACCTGCAAAAGGGTCAGTGATAATGATAGATATGAAAATAGAGATCAATCAGAAAATAAAGACAGAATAATAAAGATACCTATAAATAATGAAGGCATCGAGTCTCCTACTAATATTCTGTGAAATATCAAAGACTACAATATTTTGGATCTTCAATCTGAGCATGCAAACTCAGGGTTATCAGAAATCGACCTAGTGAGTGGTAAAATGAAGGAAGCAGTAATATATATTATAATTGTAAAATAATCACGATACTTGTAATAAATGTTTAAATACTAGTGATACAATATAATTATACTAATAATTGAGATATATGCATAAATATAAACAAGTATTTTATTAGCACTATAACATTATAAATACCTAGGATGTTACAACTGTGTTAGTTCTACAATATTATTCAATTATATAATATTAATATCAATTAATATTATTGGGATATTATTGGGAAGAGTCTTATATATCACCAAACCTTATATTATTATGATATACCAATAAAATCAATTTGTTTAAGTAATATATATTAAGTTTTATTATTTTATATTTATTATTTAAACTAATAGTAATAGTAACGTGATGATATCGTGATTAATATGAATAGTTATACATGAAGTACACAAAACAACCATATTATAATATTGTGATTATACAACAATAATGTGTCTATAGAGAATAAATAGAACAGAGAATACATGAAATGCAGAGTATACTCGTACATGAACAGTGTGTCTGTGGAGACTATAGGATATGCAAATATACATATGTCATGATGGTGAATAAGATAAAAGGAAGCATAATAAGTATAAATGAATAATAATATACATGTATCGAGCAAGTCATGTGATTTATACAATAATAACAATTAGTACCGCCTGATATTTTAATCAATCTCTTTCAGTATCTCATACCACAGGCAGTTCATACCGGAGCCCGTACTCCAGCTGAACCCATCCAAACAGGGCATACGGATACCTCAAATGAGAGAGTGACCAAATAACAAGCGTTCCAATGTCAATATGTTTATATTGTTTTATTATTTAATTGGAAACTCAACGGTCAAAGAGCTCTGGTAGGGTGAGTGTATCCCTTATATATTCGGGACCACGGTCTTAAACAAACCACTGACTGCTGAGACTAGGGCTACCCGCTAGGGTAGGAACAAGAAACAAGAAGCTTAATGAGCTATATATAATTGTTAGCTAGCACTACCATCTCCCACAGTAGGATAAATATGGATCTATGACATCCACCCGACAAGACCTAGTCAACCGTCAAGCCTCCTCATTCCCATGTTATATTTATTATATTTAAACTACACTGTGTATCAGGAACAAGAATAATGCATGGGACATGTAATACGATAATAGGACATGAGATTTGTTGATATCATGAAACAAGATAATGGGAAATAAGAAACAAGAGATGTGAATCTTAAAGGTGGCCCCGATGGTTTAGATCATGCGGCACTTAGATCCACACATCACATATCAATAGCATTCATGTCTAGTAATAGGAATATCTTATCGATATCAGTAACAGGATATAGTCATGCAACAGGAATACATGAATATACATGTAGCAGGAACAGTGATTCATGCAACAGGAATACAGAAATAATCTACGCATATATACTGATGAAATGTAACAATGCTATAATAACAAGAAATAACTATGTACAGAGTACTCGTATAGCAGTGATATAAATATATGAAATAACAGTATCCTGTGGAATAGCATATTCGTGTATCAATATTATATGAACATGAAATAATAGTGTTCAGTATAATAATATCTGTGTAACAGTGATACAAGCACATATAATAACAGTGTTTAGTGTAATAAGTGTATACATGAAATATAATGTCCAGTGTTCTCGAGTGTCCAATGTACTAGATGATGCAAGTACTTGTAATATCAATATCCGTGTAACGATGATACAAATATATAAAATACAGTGGTCCAGTGTAATAAAATATCCGTGTAACGGTGATAGTGTCAAAATGATATATGTAATAAGAACATGTATCAATAAATATATATTTATATATCAGCATTTGTTATAATGATTTCACTATTATTAACATGATTGATATCACAAAATAATTAAACACAATTATCCAAGTTGCTATATTTAAATTATCAATTTATTTATAAATCTGAATTTTCTTTATCAATATGTTTTAATTACTCAACATAAATATATAGACAATTCGCCTGTATTTATATTAAATCAAGAAATAAAATATTAATTAATAAACTTAACTTATTCTAGAATTTTTAATTGGCAAAGTTTTTTATTAATTCATAAAATCCCAAAAATATGCTAAAGTTAAAATATGATTTTGAAGAATAATTTGAAAGATGATCTCAGAAACTTAACTCCGTTTATGAATTAAAAATCTTAGAGTCAATTATTAGTATCGGTCCACACCGAATTCGGAGATCTTCCGAAATAATTCAGAAAATTTTCAAAAATTTTAAAAAATCTAAAATATTGAAAAATAATACTTGAAGCTGAAATCAGTTCAATCTGATTAGCAAAAGGTCAAATTAAATTTGTACGCCTTATCAAGTACTAATACTATGACACATATATCTAGAGTTGGGGGTTACAAAATTATAGAGAGGAGATTGAAGATTTGATGCGCCATCTAATAGAGTTTTATTAGATGACATCTAAAGTATATTTTTATCATATATATAGCTATGGTCTCAGGCACTCACGAGTCATCCACTTGAATCTCAAATCTCTAATTTCTGTACCCTAACCATTCATGGATCTCCACAGTTCATTGGGACAAGACCTTTGTTACCACTCATCTTATCGAGCCTTACAAGTGTCCATTTCCTTTGCCACAATTTAAGCTCTCATATTATTATGGCCTCTAGGGGAGTAATAGGGTTTTAGTAGATTCTGTGAATCAATTAATTAATTAGCAATTAGATTTTCATCATATTTTTTTATTTAGACTCATCATCTTGTATTTCTCTATGATATAGGAGTATACTTTGATTTGGATATTTCAATACTTATTCATTCAAAGGAAGTTAAAATGAATGCTATTTTTCTCGATTCTTTTTCTCATCTAAGGGAATTCAAGAATAAGATTACAACAAGAATAAGATAATACTGTTATGATGCGAAGATCACTAGCGAGACTCACAAAAATAGCCTCTTCAAGAACGGGGAATCATCACAGAAATATATCACATGCATACATGCATATATACATAAAGACCTACTTGTTGTGCGGGCGCTATCCAATCACAACAACCAAACAATAGAGAATCCCAAGATCTCCAGCACAAAGAACAACCCAACAATCACACGAAGAACACACAAATCACAAAGACGAGATTTAACGAGGTTCGGCCTCAATGCCTACGTCCTCGGGGCAATCAATGGAGAGATTTATATTAGGAAGATGATTACAATAGCTCTTCTTCTCTTTGAATGCAAGAGAACTCAGAGCTAATCCTTTTTCACAGAGATATCTAAACCCTAGAGTCAACATAGGCTTAAATACCTCATCAAGCGGATCAGCAGATTAACCCAAAAAACCCGACTGTCGGTCGACCGGGACGGTCGACCGACTACCTGCTTCCTCTTCCGGTCGACCGGAACGGTCGACCCAGAAAACCCGAGAGTTGGGTTGATGCAGTCAGAGCACTTTGGTCGACCGGGCCGGTCGACCGCCCAATCTCTGTGCATGCTGTGCACGTCGGTCGACCGGACCGGTCGACCGACCCTGCCTGATTCTGCTGCTGCTGCTATTTCCTGCCGCTGTCCCTTTGCCTTTCATCGTCGACTTCCTTGGCGATCTTCGACGGCACTTGGCAATCTAGCAATCCAGTCAGCTTCCTAGGTAATAATCTCTCTTTCCAACAATTCTCCACCTCGGCGAAGATTTCCAAATCTGAGCCGAACTCGAACCCCAGTCCATCACCTGGCGAAATCGACACACGATCTCGGCGAAATCGACACACGATCTCGACTTACGCGCACCGGTCGAAATCGACACACTATCTCGGCAAAATCGACATACGATCTCGGCTTCGAATCTTTGGCTCATCTATTCCTGGAAAACATCGCACATGCCTTCCCTGCACTTCACCTTAGGAGAATTTTCATACCTGCCGATCACCAACATGGCTTCTACTTCGCAACTTCACGACCTCACGAAGACTTCCTTATGAGCCAACACTGACTCTCCACTGACCAGCTCTATCTAGTCTTCCTGTCTTCCACTGATGATCCAACCAAGTCTGCGTAGAACACACCAAACATCATCGGCTTCAACTGGATGCACACCACTCCTTATGCAAGCTCAACATCTTCTAACCGGAAGATAAACCTGTTAATCGAGATCACACCATCTCACCACTACATGAGATCCAACTGGCCACACCACTTCACCTCTACATGAAGTCTCTTCACCACTACGTGAAGTCTCTCCATTTATACTTGAAGCTTCAATAGGCCACAACTCTTAACCTCTACGTGAAGATCCAAAATAACATCTCGAGAACCCAAATAGCTTCATAAGAGTTGCATCACCAAATGGCTGCGCCTTTACGGCTGCCTACGTACCTTTGCCCAAAAGGATCAAGCCAACCGTAGTTCATTAAAATGAGCTTCAACAAGCTCAAACAATGGTACCTCTATTTGCAGCAGCGAACCTGTCTGACTGAGTCATATGAACCTCTTCCCGACCATCATGGAGAGCAACGGCCTTCAACTTCAGCTTGTCACAACCACAAGCTTGAGATTCATGCTTCTTTCTCCACAAGCGTGGCTTCACCTTAGTTCCAATGGCTGCAAATAACTCGACATCCTCAACAATGTCGTCAACCTGTTCAGCATCACCTTTGGTATCACGAACTCCACCCGGTGTCACCTCCGCTGAAGTATCCTTTGATGCCGAACCAACTGGAGATGATGGAGTAGCATCAACCTCCACCCGCTGCAATCCTTCCTTGGTCTCCGTCCTCTCCACCTGCTGAGAGACAGTGGACTTCAACACTGAAGTCTCTCCAAATGTGACATGCCTGCTCATCACGATCTTCTTGTCTTCGGGGTCCCACAACCTGTACCTGTTCCTTTTGACACCCAAGTAGACAAATCTCTTTACCCGCGGATTCATCTTGCCATTCTTGGCACTGAAGTAGGCCGGACTTCCAAACTCCCGCAGCACACCATGACCTTGAGCAGCTTCTCCAGACCAAATATTCAGTGGAGCTCTACCTCCAATTGCAGTCGATCTGTTCATGAGATGGCTAGCATACTCAGTCGCCTCAGCTTAAAACGACCTGTCTAATCCTGTATTAGACAACAACCGCCGAACCTCCTCCAGCAAGGAACGGACTACATCTTTAGCCAACTCATCTGTACCTGTTGTGAAGTAAGTTGCACTGTGTTCTGGCCAAATTGTAGGAACTGGTACATGTCCTTTCCAACATTACCAATATGAAGCTCCTTTATCTTCCTACCTATCTGCCTCTCCATTCTTCCTCTCCACTTCATCAACACATCTAGGGCTTCTTCCCTTTGTCTCATCGGATATATCCAAAACTGCCTAGATGAACCATCAATAAACGAGACAAAGTACCTGTGACCTCCAAGCGATGCTGTCTTAGCAGGTCCCCATACGCTCATGTGAACACAATCAAGAAGACCTTCATTTTGATGAGAATTGGTGCTGAATCTCACCTTCTTCTTGTCCAGAACGTTGTGTCCACCTTCCAACTTGCAGGTAGCAGCACCTTCCATTTCCTTCTTTGCAGGAGCTCGCAAAGAGTTTTCTTCTTCCTGTCCGACCTTTCCCTGCCAAACTTTCGGGCCACCAACATCTGAAGAACTCAAAGTCTCCACCTGATCTGTCATCTTACTACCCTTCAAGTAGTAAAGATTTTCTCGGCGGACGCCCTTCATCACCACCATCGAGCCCTTGATCATCCTGAGATCGCCATCTCGAACAGATATCACCATGCCCGATGCTTCCAAAGTGCCAACTGAGATAAGATTCCTTTTTAGATGAGGTACATACCTCACCTCCTTCAACTCTCGAACTATCCCATCATCCATCTTGATGCGAACTGTACCCATCCCTTCTATATTACACGGATGGTCATCTCCCATGACCGTGTAACATCCATCCAGCTTCTCAAAGCTAGAAAACCAGGCCCTGTTCGGGCACACATGATAGGTGGCTCTGCTATCCAAGATCCACTCAGCACTATCTGAGTTACTAATAGTAGGTGTAGTAACCGAGAGAGAGAACACTGAAGAGTCATCATCCGATCCATCCGCCTGTGTGAGATTCGCCTCGGTCTTTGACTCCACCTTCTTATCTTTGGCCTTAGGGCATTCTGCTTTCCAGTGTCCTAGTTCCTTGCACAAGGCACACTGATTCCTCTTCAGATTTCTGAAACCCGGCCTGAATTTCGATCTTCCTCTAATCTCCTTTCCCTTCCTTGATGAACCTCTGCCTCTTACTTCCAATGCCTCCGCTGATGACCCTGACTGAGAAGGATGCCTCTCCTTCTTCCTTGTCTCATAACTCATCAGTGCAGACGACACCTCATAATAATCCAAGCTCTGCCTTCCATTAATGAAGGTCAGTGTGAATGTCTCGTACTTCTCTGCAGGAAGTGAATTCAGAAAGATGACCGCCTTATCTTCCTCATCTACCGTGACATCCACATTTAGCAGATCTGTAAGAAGCTTCGTATATCGGTTGATGTGCTTATTTACTGCCCTTCTTCATCCGAAACTGATACAGCTTACTCTTAAGCTGCAACCTGGACTCTACACTCTTCGTCAGGTACTTCTTTTCAAGGGTTTCCCACAATTTCTTCGCTGACGTCTCATGTTGCACAAGGTATTTTATGTCTTGTGACAAGCATGAACGTATCAAGCCACATGCCGATCTGTTCATCTTCGCCCACTCTTCATCAGTGGTAGTGTTCTTCTTCTTCGTCAATAGGAGAGTGTCTTCGAGGTTTGATGCATTCAGCGCATCCATAACCTCGCATCTCCACATGCCGAAATTGTTAGTCCTATTAAACTTAACAACTTTAATCCTTGGGTGATTGTTCATTGTCTTAACAGATGCAGTTTCTTCTGCCATTGAGATTTTCCTGATTCTCTATCTATGCGGAAGATCAACTACCTTGAAATAGATCTATACACAGATAAAAAATATGATTTTTACCTGTCCCTCGAAACCCTAGATCGAGTTTCTCACCAGATCTACTCCACCACGGATTCAACGAGCCCTCCTTGAGTCCTTCTGAGATCGACACATGATCTCCACGAACCCGTTACCTCTGATCTGAGATCGACACACGATCTCCACCGAATCAGATCTCGAGCCCTTCGAATCCTCAGAAATCTCAAGTGCAACCCGGAAGCTCTGATACCACTTGTTGTGCGGGCGCTATCCAATCACAACAACCAAACAATAGAGAATCCCAAGATCTCCAGCACAAAGAACAACCCAACAATCACACGAAGAACACACAAATCACAAAGACGAGATTTAACGAGGTTCGACCTCAATGCCTACGTCCTTGGGGCAATCAATGGAGAGATTTATATTAGGAAGATGATTACAATAGCTCTTCTTCTCTTTGAATGCAAGAGAACTCAGAGCTAATCCTTTTTCACAGAGATATCTAAACCCTAGAGTCAACATAGGCTTAAATACCTCATCAAGCGGATCAGCAGATTAACCCAAAAAACCCGACTGTCGGTCGACCGGGACGGTCGACCGACTACCTGCTTCCTCTTCCGGTCGACCGGAACGGTCGACCCAGAAAACCCGAGAGTTGGGTTGATGCAGTCAGAGCACTTCGGTCGACCGGGCTGGTCGACCGCCCAAAGCTCTGTGCATGATGTGCACGTCGGTCGACCGGACCGGTCGACCACCCTGCCTGATTCTGCTGCTGCTGCTATTTCCTGCCGCTGTCCCTTTGCCTTTCATCGTCGACTTCCTTGGCGATCTTCGACGGCACTTGGCAATCCAGCAATCCAGTCAGCTTCCTAGGTAATAATCTCTCTCTTTCCAACACTACAAACATAATACATACCTACACATGCATGCACATATATATATGTAATACCCCGTTCCCGGAATACGTACTTAGTTGCGTATTCAGATTTTCCGATCGTATTTTTCGATTTGTTTCCTGTATTTGTTTTGCTTTATGAATTCTTTATATGAACGTTTTGCCTTGGATTTGGATTCGTGGACTCGGAGTCAGCCCTAGTCTGAACCGAGGGCCCGATCCTAGAATATTACTCGATTTGGTCTTTTTACTATTCCGATTTAACCGATTTTAGTTTTAAATATCATTTTCCATTATTATATATTTTCTATGATTTTCTAGATTTTCTGGAATTAAAATGAATTTCTTCAAACCGGTGTCGGCCAGTGCCGCTGACCGATTCCTGGATTTTTAATTCTCAAACAGTTTGGAATTTCATGATGGTCCTTTAGGCTTTATTTCTTAGAATCATATTTTCTACCTACATTCTTTTTCTGAGGATTTTATGATTTTATGAAAACTCCAACGGAGTCGGTAGTTAACTGATTCCAGGATTTTTAGTTTACAATCGGGATTGAATTTCTGAATTCCGCTTTCACTTTACGTCTTAAAAGCATATTTTCTTCTTTAATACATTTTCTGGGATTTTTCGGAATTTATCAAAATCCGGCCGACCCGGGGTAGACCGGTATCGGCGTTTGGCTTCTGGATTTTTAATTTGAAAACGGTATTTTATTTCTGAAAACCGATTTCATATTATTCCTCAGGATGACGTTTTCTACCTCCGGGTATTTTTGGGGATTTTTCGGAGACAGTCGATTTTTCAACCTTATTATTATATTATTATTTTTTCTAAATCTTTCTTTCTTTCTTTTCCTTTCTTTTCCTTCTTTTCCCACCGACTTCACCCACTCCCCTCCACGTGGGGAGACACCCCTCTCCCATCCATCAATCTCTCTCTCTCTTTTTCCTTTTCTTTTCTTTCCTTTTTCCTTTCTTTTCTATTCTTTTCCTTCTTCTTTTCTTTCTTCTTCTTCTTCTTCTTCTCCTGCGTGGGCGACACCCTACCGAACCCCAACCTCCGGCCACCATCACCGCCGGCGCCTCCGGCCACCACGGCGCCGGCGTGGGATCACCCCCATCTTCTCTCTCTTCTTCTTTTCTTTTCTTTTCTTTTCTTTTCTTTTCTTTCCTCCTCTTGGATCCGGCCACGTCCACCTCCATCGCCGGCTCCCCTCTCCTCCGGCGCTGCCCCGGCGAGGGCAGACCGCCGCCGGCGCGAGGCCGGCGGCCTGGGCGCGGCCAGGGGGCCTCGGGCCCCCTGTGCGCCGCTGTGGAGGGGGCAGAAGCCCCCTCCTCCTTCTTCTCCCTGGGGTGGCCGGCGCCACCCAGTCTGGCGCCGCCGGCGCTGTGCCGGCGGCCGTGGGCGGCCAGGGGCCCGCCTGGGCCCCTGCGCCAGTGCTGGAGGGGGGCAAAGCCCCCCTCTTTCTCTGCTGGAGGGGGCGCAGCCCCCTCCTTCTCTCTGTTGAGGGGGCGCTGCCCCCTCTCCTTTTCTGCCGGCGGCCGGCGCCGCCCGGCGCCGCCCTGGCCGGCGACCGGCTGAGCGCCCCCAGTGGGGGGGGCGCTGTGTGCGGGAGCAAGGGGGGCAACAGCCCCCCTTCTCTGTTTCTCTCCCATGTCCTCTCTCTCTCTCTCTTTCTCTTTCTCTCTCTATCCTGCTCTCTCTTTCTCTCTCTCTTGTTCTCTCTCTCTCTCCTCTCTTTCTCACTCTAGCTCTCTCTCTCTCTCCCTCTCAACTGCACCCTCTCTCTCTCCTGATTCTCTCTCTCTCATCATCCACTTTCTCTCTCTAAAGAAAACCCTAACTCTCTCTCTAGGCTTTCTCTCTCTAGACTCTCTCTAGAAATCTCCCTCTAGATTCCCTCTCTAGAAATCCCACTTTCTCTCTCTAGACTTTCTCTCTCTTCACCACAACCACCACAACAACCCTCCTTTGGATTTGGACCGTAGCTTCCCTCGTCGATCGTGTCGCCGTGGATCCATTTGGCGATATTGTCAACCTCGATCCTTCCGAACACGTAGAGCTTCCAATCACCGATCTATGTGAGTATTCCTACTCACCAAGACTTGTCTAATTCTTTGTATATTCATGTTTCCATATCATGTGCAATTATGTCTTCAATTCATGATTATTTAGTCATCAAACCAAAACCCTAGAAATCTATTCTGTTTGCTGTTTTCCCACGATTAGTCGACTTGACCTTAGTTCCTAGTCGACTAGAGACCCTTAGTCGACTACACTCTTGACCCTAGTCGACTAACCTTGTCCTGAACCAGAAACTCAACTCTCGGCTCTAGTCGACTTGACTATATTATTAGTCGACTATAGCTTATTAGTCGACTACCCATTCTTCCCTAGTCGACTAACCTTTCCTGAATCAGAAAACCCCAACTCTCGGCTCCAGTCGACTTAGGCTATTTATTAGTCGACTTGACCCCCTTAGTCGACTACTAGAATTCCCCTAGTCGAATCCTGAAACAAATCCCAACTCTCTGTATCTCAGACTTAGTCGACTTAAGTATCTGTTAGTCGACTTGACCCTCCTATTAGTCGACTACCCCTTCTAACCTAGTCGACTGACTTTCCCTGAAACAGAAACCCAAACTCTCTGGAACCCAGTTCTAGTCGACTATACCAGACTGTTAGTCGACTAACTCCACTATTAGTCGACTACTCTTCCATCCTAGTCGACTAACCTTGCCTACCTGTCTTAGTTGATTTCCTTCTTGAATATGAACCTTACCCTTTAGACTTACATCACATATAGGTTCACTTGACTTGTCACTTGACAAACATCATCTACCCTACCTTCTTTCTCACTCCACATATTTATATCACAGGTTATGGCGCATCCCGAGCTTCCGTGGATTTCGGACCTTTCGGCTTTTCGGTGATGCAGGCGAGTGTTCTCACTCGCTACCCTCTTGCTTCTTATTTCATTGATTATGCGCATGTTCTCGCTTTAGCTTTCATGTATTTTATTTCATGTTCTATATCTTTTATTGCTTTATGCTATGCGTGGCCGACCCTTCGTGGTCGTTGGACTTGTTGGACTTTGGGTCATTACTTTTATGTTACCACTTGCCATTACTTGAGACCTGTTAGTTACATGTTTCCTTTTAACACATGTATATCACCTGACATCTAGAGTGTTATCACCTGACCACCTGACATACTACTATTTGGCTAGACCCTCTTGGTATGACCTGACTTACCCAGACTATTATCAATCTCTTGACATAACTTACCACCTGATTATTATCAATCTCTTATATGTTTGGTTGCTTATTCATTATCACCATCCTATCATGCTATCACCTTACACCCAGCATGATAACTTGACTTGTGATTATTACCTTTACGGGAACTTGACCTTATTATCTTGTATCATGATCAGTGACCTGTTTCCTGCTTTACATGCAGTGACCTGACTATATAGTACTTATGTACTCCTAATTCCTGATTATTCCCGTAAAGTGATAATTAAACTATTGAATCTTAAAATGGACCAACTTGTATTGGGTCGGGGGAAACATGCGGATATCGATATGTGTTCGTGTTTACAGTGGCATTAGGTTGTGCACTTTATATCCGGTCTGACCTGTGGTACTCCAGGGGACCGAGGGGAGAGCTGGCTCCCTTATTCCTGTTATTATAGGGCATACATAAGTCCCTCCTGTTGAGCCTTGCGGCTGGCTTCCGTTTCCATGCAACGGAACAATCCTTGGCCGTGGTCCCGGGTATGTACGGGACCCACTGTAAACATAGTTCGTTGATACCCCCGCTGTTTCCAATAACAACCTCGACTTTCTTATATATGGATGTATGTGAGTTGGCTGTACACCGAGCCACATACCTAGATATATGGGTAAGACGAGTAATAATAAAGTGTCATAATAACCGGCTCTTTAAGTTGTAAGTAGAGGTATGCGGAATGGGACACATACCAAAGCCTGCATCTTAAATAGCTATGAATCCGTGATGTGCCTTACCGTATTTGCTTTTCCCGGACTTTATATCGGATTTCATGTTTTATGAGTATTATGTCATAACTACCTGGTAGCTCGGATTGGTTTTATTCGGAATTCCTGTTTTATGATTCTCATGTCATGTCTATTCTTACCTGCTCTATCCTATCTGCCTCCTGAGTATTTCCTACTTGATATATGCATTATTGTGCTTACCCTGCTTCACCACTTGGTTTTGCTTCTACACTCGCCTGGGGAGTATTATTTGACTCCCCTGGATTCTCACGTCCAGATCTTGGAGCTAGGAGCGTGTGTTCAGAGTAACGCAGCGGTAGCGTGGATCTCCAGCCGACCGTCCTGAGCCTCATCCTTCCAGGCCCTCTGTGAGTCTCTCGAGTTTTCCTCTTTAAACTCGTGAGTACCTTTATGCTGTTTTACTCTTGTACATCCTTGTATACTTGTATGCGAGCTCCCTTTTGTACCGTTCATATATTGTATATCTTTTGTACTCTCGCATTTGCGCATGTTAGTGATATGATATTCATGTAATATTGTAATCACTCTGGTGATAATTCTGTAATTGTATATATGTGTTGGAATGTATAATGCACCATTTGCTTCCGTACTCTGATTCTTGTTTGTACTGATGCTTAGCGTATATACGGGAGGGTAGTTTTGACCTACGTATATACGTTGCAGTGACGTCCCCGTATCCGTGGAATCGGGGCGTTACAGGTTGGTATCAGAGCTTTGGCTCTAAACCTCCTCAGTACGTCCAGAAGGCAAATCAATGGTAAAGAGATTTGCAACTGGAATACATGAGTCTTGGTTATACATTCCAACTACAAGTGCAGAGTTATCTATTTCTTGACTATCTTTCCTTTGATTTCAAATCCCTCCTTGACTATCTTTCCTTTGATTCCAAATTCCTCCTATCCTTTCCCTGTTTTGGTTTTATGTTTTGGTTTTATGAAGCCTTATACTATCTTAAGATATGACTAGACTAGAGAGGTAGTGGCTGGTTCAGAAGGAAGCTATTATGTGATCTCTTCGGCCAATTCTATGAAGCTTGGTATTCTCCAGATCGGTCTTGATCTGGCTATCTTTCAGAGGACAGCAGTCGGATTCTTAATTATCGGTCTTCTTTATTATGCTCAGGATTTTCGGGGTTTTCTTTATTACACAGCCACGACATCATCAGTATTCATTTATTTCACAGCCACGACATCAGCAGTATTATTCAGCATTATTCGAAGATTTATACATCCGGAAGTGCGGAGGATGATTATTGTTCAGTCGACTTGAGAGCCCTACCTCTAGTGCTTCATATCTTAATTGGTATAAATTCCACCTTTGTCCCCTTTGTATTCAATTTACCCCTTATCGAAATTGCAAGGACGCAATTTTTGTAAGGTGGGTGGATTGTAATACCCCGTTCCCGGAATACGTACTTAGTTGCGTATTCAGATTTTCCGATCGTATTTTTCGATTTGTTTCCTGTATTTGTTTTGCTTTATGAATTCTTTATATGAACGTTTTGCCTTGGATTTGGATTCGTGGACTCGGAGTCAGCCCTAGTCTGAACCGAGGGCCCGATCCTAGAATATTACTCGATTTGGTCTTTTTACTATTCCGATTTAACCGATTTTAGTTTTAAATATCATTTTCCATTATTATATATTTTCTATGATTTTCTAGATTTTCTGGAATTAAAATGAATTTCTTCAAAACCGGTGTCGGCCAGTGCCGCTGACCGATTCCTGGATTTTTAATTCTCAAACAGTTTGGAATTTCATGATGGTCCTTTAGGCTTTATTTCTTAGAATCATATTTTCTACCTACATTCTTTTTCTGAGGATTTTATGATTTTATGAAAACTCCAACGGAGTCGGTAGTTAACTGATTCAAGGATTTTTAGTTTACAATCGGGATTGAATTTCTGAATTCCGCTTTCACTTTACGTCTTAAAAGCATATTTTCTTCTTTAATACATTTTCGGGATTTTTCGGAATTTATCAAAATCCGGCCGACCCGGGGTAGACCGGTATCGGCGTTTGGCTTCTGGATTTTTAATTTGAAAACGGGATTTTATTTCTGAAAACCGATTTCATATTATTCCTCAGGATGACGTTTTCTACCTCCGGGTATTTTTGGGGATTTTTCGGAGACAGTCGATTTTTCAACCTTATTATTATATTATTATTTTTTCTAAATCTTTCTTTCTTTCTTTTCCTTTCTTTCCTTCTTTTCCCACCGACTTCACCCACTCCCCTCCACGTGGGGAGACACCCCCTCTCCCATCCATCAATCTCTCTCTCTCTTTTTCCTTTTCTTTTCTTTCCTTTTTCCTTTCTTTTCTATTCTTTTCCTTCTTCTTTTCTTTCTTCTTCTTCTTCTTTCTTCTCCTGCGTGGGCGACACCCTACCGAACCCCAACCTCCGGCCACCATCACCGCCGGCGCCTCCGGCCACCACGGCGCCGGCGTGGGATCACCCCCATCTTCTCTCTCTTCTTCTTTTCTTTTCTTTTCTTTTCTTTTCTTTTCTTTCCTCCTCTTGGATCCGGCCACGTCCACCTCCATCGCCGGCTCCCCTCTCCTCCGGCGCTGCCCCGGCGAGGGCAGACCGCCGCCGGCGCGAGGCCGGCGGCCTGGGCGCGGCCAGGGGGCCTCGGGCCCCCTGTGCGCCGCTGTGGAGGGGGCAGAAGCCCCCTCCTCCTTCTTCTCCCTGGGGTGGCCGGCGCCACCCCAGTCTGGCGCCGCCGGCGCTGTGCCGGCGGCCGTGGGCGGCCAGGGGCCCGCCTGGGCCCCTGCGCCAGTGCTGGAGGGGGGCAAAGCCCCCCTCTTTCTCTGCTGGAGGGGGCGCAGCCCCCTCCTTCTCTCTGTTGAGGGGGCGCTGCCCCCTCTCCTTTTCTGCCGGCGGCCGGCGCCGCCCGGCGCCGCCCTGGCCGGCGACCGGCTGAGCGCCCCCAGTGGGGGGGGGCGCTGTGTGCGGGAGCAAGGGGGGCAACAGCCCCCCTTCTCTGTTTCTCTCCCATGTCCTCTCTCTCTCTTTCTCTTTCTCTCTCTATCCTGCTCTCTCTTTCTCTCTCTCTTGTTCTCTCTCTCTCTCCTCTCTTTCTCACTCTAGCTCTCTCTCTCTCCCTCTCAACCGCACCCTCTCTCTCTCCTGATTCTCTCTCTCTCTCATCATCCACTTTCTCTCTCTAAAGAAAACCCTAACTCTCTCTCTAGGCTTTCTCTCTCTAGACTCTCTCTAGAAATCTCCCTCTAGATTCCCTCTCTAGAAATCCCACTTTCTCTCTCTAGACTTTCTCTCTCTTCACCACAACCACCACAACAACCCTCCTTTGGATTTGGACCGTAGCTTCCCTCGTCGATCGTGTCGCCGTGGATCCATTTGGCGATATTGTCAACCTCGATCCTTCCGAACACGTAGAGCTTCCAATCACCGATCTATGTGAGTATTCCTACTCACCAAGACTTGTCTAATTCTTTGTATATTCATGTTTCCATATCATGTGCAATTATGTCTTCAATTCATGATTATTTAGTCATCAAACCAAAACCCTAGAAATCTATTTTGTTTGCTGTTTTCCCACGATTAGTCGACTTGACCTTAGTTCGTAGTCGACTAGAGACCCTTAGTCGACTACACTCTTGACCCTAGTCGACTAACCTTGTCCTGAACCAGAAACTCAACTCTCGGCTCTAGTCGACTTGACTATATTATTAGTCGACTATAGCTTATTAGTCGACTACCCATTCTTCCCTAGTCGACTAACCTTTCCTGAATCAGAAAACCCCAACTCTCGGCTCCAGTCGACTTAGGCTATTTATTAGTCGACTTGACCCCCTTAGTCGACTACTAGAATTCCCTAGTCGACTCCTGAAACAAATCCCAACTCTCTGTATCTCAGACTTAGTCGACTTAAGTATCTGTTAGTCGACTTGACCCTCCTATTAGTCGACTACCCCTTCTAACCTAGTCGACTGACTTTCCCTGAAACAGAAACCCAAACTCTCTGGAACCCAGTTCTAGTCGACTATACCAGACTGTTAGTCGACTAACTCCACTATTAGTCGACTACTCTTCCATCCTAGTCGACTAACCTTGCCTACCTGTCTTAGTTGATTTCCTTCTTGAATATGAACCTTACCCTTTAGACTTACATCACATATAGGTTCACTTGACTTGTCACTTGACAAACATCATCTACCCTACCTTCTTTCTCACTCCACATATTTATATCACAGGTTATGGCGCATCCTGAGCTTCCGTGGATTTCGGACCTTTCGGCTTTTCGGTGATGCAGGCGAGTGTTCTCACTCGCTACCCTCTTGCTTCTTATTTCATTGATTATGCGCATGTTCTCGCTTTAGCTTTCATGTATTTTATTTCATGTTCTATATCTTTTATTGCTTTATGCTATGCGTGGCCGACCCTTCGTGGTCGTTGGACTTGTTGGACTTTGGGTCATTACTTTTATGTTACCACTTGCCATTACTTGAGACCTGTTAGTTACATGTTTCCTTTTAACACATGTATATCACCTGACATCTAGAGTGTTATCACCTGACCACCTGACATACTACTATTTGGCTAGACCCTCTTGGTATGACCTGACTTACCCAGACTATTATCAATCTCTTGACATAACTTACCACCTGATTATTATCAATCTCTTATATGTTTGGTTGCTTATTCATTATCACCATCCTATCATGCTATCACCTTACACCCAGCATGATAACTTGACTTGTGATTATTACCTTTACGGGAACTTGACCTTATTATCTTGTATCATGATCAGTGACCTGTTTCCTGCTTTACATGCAGTGACCTGACTATATAGTACTTATGTACTCCTAATTCCTGATTATTCCCGTAAAGTGATAATTAAACTATTGAATCTTAAAATGGACCAACTTGTATTGGGTCGGGGGAAACATGCGGATATCGATATGTGTTCGTGTTTACAGTGGCATTAGGTTGTGCACTTTATATCCGGTCTGACCTGTGGTACTCCAGGGGACCGAGGGGAGAGCTGGCTCCCTTATTCCTGTTATTATAGGGCATACATAAGTCCCTCCTGTTGAGCCTTGCGGCTGGCTTCCGTTTCCATGCAACGGAACAATCCTTGGCCGTGGTCCCGGGTATGTACGGGACCCACTGTAAACATAGTTCGTTGATACCCCCGCTGTTTCCAATAACAACCTCGACTTTCTTATATATGGATGTATGTGAGTTGGCTGTACACCGAGCCACATACCTAGATATATGGGTAAGACGAGTAATAATAAAGTGTCATAATAACCGGCTCTTTAAGTTGTAAGTAGAGGTATGCGGAATGGGACGCATACCAAAGCCTGCATCTTAAATAGCTATGAATCCGTGATGTGCCTTACCGTATTTGCTTTTCCCGGACTTTATATCGGATTTCATGTTTTATGAGTATTATGTCATAACTACCTGGTAGCTCGGATTGGTTTTATTCGGAATTCCTGTTTTATGATTCTCATGTCATGTCTATTCTTACCTGCTCTATCCTATCTGCCTCCTGAGTATTTCCTACTTGATATATGCATTATTGTGCTTACCCTGCTTCACCACTTGGTTTTGCTTCTACACTCGCCTGGGGAGTATTATTTGACTCCCCTGGATTCTCACGTCCAGATCTTGGAGCTAGGAGCGTGTGTTCAGAGTAACGCAGCGGTAGCGTGGATCTCCAGCCGACCGTCCTGAGCCTCATCCTTCCAGGCCCTCTGTGAGTCTCTCGAGTTTTCCTCTTTAAACTCGTGAGTACCTTTATGCTGTTTTACTCTTGTACATCCTTGTATACTTGTATGCGAGCTCCCTTTTGTACCGTTCATATATTGTATATCTTTTGTACTCTCGCATTTGCGCATGTTAGTGATATGATATTCATGTAATATTGTAATCACTCTGGTGATAATTCTGTAATTGTATATATGTGTTGGAATGTATAATGCACCATTTGCTTCCGTACTCTGATTCTTGTTTGTACTGATGCTTAGCGTATATACGGGAGGGTAGTTCTGACCTACGTATATACGTTGCAGTGACGTCCCCGTATCCGTGGAATCGGGGCGTTACAATATACGTATCAGAAGCAAAGTCTCTGGATATAGAATATTATACTGATGTTGATAAGAAGAGTTAGGCTTTCAAATAGTAGTGGATAACCCTGAGTGGCAAGTTGAACTTGCAAATTGTAATGTTGTTAAGTTAGACAAAAAAAAACACTAGGCAGATCAGAAAGAATATTACTTCCCTGGATGATCTAAAGAGAAGTCATAAGAGCGATATACATTCAAAACACGACTATTGTCTTATGAAACTGTTGAGGGAACTTCATTGTCTTAGATCTTTTTACATTGCTTTAGCTAGAATTTTTGCAAATCGGGGAATTTCTGATGTATAATATGTTAATGAAATTGTCTTTGACAATCTTAGCCAAATATAAAGCATGGTAATACATGGTCATGACCTTCTCACTACCATCTTAATGTTTAGTTTTGGAAAATCCATCACATAATGGTGCTCATCAGTGTATAGTTGTTTATGAATAAAACTTACCTTTAAAAAAAAAAGGGTAAATTATAAGATACCCCTTTCATTTATTTCTCAATTTTGAATTAACCTCTAGGCCTAAAAAACACAATAATTAACCCCCGAACTATCTAAAACTAGTTCATCTGTAATGAAATCAATTTTTTTTAAAGTTTTTATAATTATTTGAATAGAGTAAGTGTAGAATATAATAAATATGATATTACATAATCATCAAAATCCCATCATGATTGTTAAAACTGTAATATAATACATGACGATAATAATTCAGGGGGTTATTTGTTTATTTTTTTAGATGAGGGGGTTAATTTAAAATAAGGTATATATATGGAAGGAGTTTCTTATAATCTACCCAAAAAAAAAAGTATGTATGTGCATTTGTGGATGTATGTATTTGCACGTTGAATTCTTAGTTCATCTATTTGGGTTTGATTCATGTTTATGTGAGCCACAAACATATTATAAGAAGATCAATCTCACGTTGGTACATGAGATTGGTCCTCTTATAATATTATAAGAGGTTTAAAGATTTTAAAGTTTTGCACTATTAAAATCTGACATCTTATTCACGTGTCAACGCGGAATTGACACTCTTATAGTATGTGCGTGTGGCTCATACATACGAACCAAATCCATTCTTTTTGCTGTTTGCGGCTTTCTGACTCATGTTTCCCTCAATCAAACACATAACATTGAGCCTAAACCCCTAACTTCTACTTGAAAGAGCCCTTAATCTTATGTACATACCGTACTGTTTGCATCTCTATGAACCAAACTTGACCTCCAACTACCCCTTCCATTTTCATCATCATCTTCTATTCATACGCCCCAACCATTTACATCTCATTCACCAACTTTTTCCGGCTAGTCATTAAACCAGAAGCTTCTGACTTCCCTCCCATTTTTTTCCTTCATGCACTGCATAAACTAATAACTTTGCCCAAATATAGTTTACTCCCCATAAATGGAACTCAACTACCAATTTCGGAGCCCTTTATATAAAGGACCTGATTCCTCCAGTCTTGTTAACTTGCAGTCCCTCGCAGAGAGAGACAGATGTCGATTGTGCCGGCGATCTGGACAGTAAGCACCGCGGTGCTTCTTGCGCTGTGCGCGTGCGCACATGCACGGAATGCGCCCGTGGTGAGACCCTGGAAGGCCACCAGCATGCTGGTGTTCGGGGACTCGACGGTCGATGCCGGGAACAACAACCGGCTGCCGACTACCTACAAGGCCGACTTCTTGCCCTACGGCAAGGATTTCTTCGACGGCCGGCCGACTGGCAGGTTCTGTAACGGCAGGCTGGCTACTGACTTCATTGGTATGACACGCTTTCCTTCTTCCACTCAAGTATTCACACGCACACGCAGAAGCACACAAATATATTTTGTTGCTTATGTTCAGTACTTGGCGCTAGTCTGTGAGTCTTCGTTGTTCGCTATCACTGGTCTGCTATTGGTTGAACGAGAGTAAAATAAGAGAGGCAGCACAACTCCCTCTCTCACTCGCCAACGCATTTTCCAGTTAGAAGATGACAATAGACCAGTGATCATCGATCACTGGTTGATGCATCATTATTCATCTCTCTGACAAACATTATAATCGATATTAAAACGGAGAACTTCTCATGATTTACTTGTAACTCTTTACTCTCTTTTCCCCCACCTTTTTATTTAAAAAAAAATGAACACGTCTTTACTCTCTCAGCCAGGCTTTATGATCGGGTCTGATTGAACATACTGAATTTTTACTAGTTTCTGAAATATTAAAGTATTCTTAAAATAATAGATATATAATATGTTTATCAAGTTTATATTGAAAAAAAAAAATCAGCTTATGAAGTTTTTATTTAACTCTGATCTCTTGGTCCTTATCTCAGGGAAATATACTGTAAACCTTGATAATTATCATCTTGGTTTTGTTTGACTTTTGAGGTTAAGTTTTCTAAGCTGTAGGGCGCGATTAAGTTCTCTAACTCAAAAAAATCAAGTTGAGGTACGCTTGGATAGTGTTTTTAGCTCATAAAACTATAGTTAGCTATCTCCAAAAGTTAGTCTTAACTGTAGTTTAGAAAAATACAATCATAATGAATTTTTCTTTAACTGTAAAAATCATTTGGCTAATAAAACTGCAGTTTAAAAAACTGCAGTTAGAGGTTTGCAAGCCTTTAATTACAACTTAAAATAAACTATAGTTTAGAAACCTCAAAAGCCAAAAAAGCCCTAGTTGTTTAAATAAACGTGTAAATAGTCTCGTGATAACTGATAACTAAATAACCGAGAATGGAAATATCAAAATGTCCTCTCCTTTTGTCTTTCATTTAAACTTTGAAAATCTAAACCCTAAAACCAAAATCAAAACAATCTCCTTAGCTGATTAAGGGTTTTCTGGTGAGTGGTGATTACTTTTTTTTTAACTTTCTTCTCCTCCTTCCCCAGTTTGAGTTGTATTCTGATGGTGAGCCAATCACTCATCACCCCCACCCTCTGTTTCAAAACTAGTTATGATCTAACTCGAGAATCGCTGGATCCAAATCAGATCAATAAAAAGTATAATTGGGTTGGCATCACCTAGATATCTACTTGGCTGATATTTCCTAAATAATAGTTAATTTTAAGTTGTATGTTATTTTGAGATTTAAATCTATGGTTACTGTACGTTTGTAAACTATAATCTCACTAACTATTTTTTTTCCCTCTCTCTCTGGACTGTTTGGAATACGAAAGAAAAATCCATTCTTTTTTTAGTAATTAAAGCTATACCAACTTTTGAAGGTATGTAAATAACTGTAGTTCAGTAAACTATGAATTGTAACCAAATGAATTTATATCTTAGGTTTGAGTATTTTGGATTTAATTCTTGTGCATATTTTTTCTTGCTTTCCTTTTGTAGTTTAAAATTACCTGCATTTTATCTTAGGGGTGTGGGTTTAGAATTCAAGGTTTATTTTTAGGATCTAAATATTGGTCATATGAATGAATTTAGAGATTTTTCAATTTTGAGTTTAAGTTTTAGAATCTTTGGATTTAGAAGAAAAGACACATTTGACATTAATTTCAATCTCTACTTTTTTAGAATTTTAAGAATATAATAATAATAACTGGAAAAGGAAGCTTCAGAAGGTAAGTTGCTTATCAATACTTAGATGACTAGGTTTGAATATCGAGAAATAAAAATTCTAAGACAGTTTAGACAATGAAACTGATATTGTGAGAAGTTTTATGTTCAAGCCTACTCTTCGGTCTTTGTTTAAAATTTAAAAAAAAAAAAAATCTACGTAATATATTAATTTCAAAGAAACATATTTACTAGGGGTGCAATCGGATCGGATACGGATCGGATATTGTCTTTACCATATTCGTATCCGGACCCAATCTTCGGATATGGATACGGGTAGGATATTGGATGAAAAAATAATATCTGCATCCGCCAAAATCGGATATTCGGAGACAGATCAGATATTAGATGATTGGATGTGGATGCTAATTAGATATGCAAAAATGGATATTGTTACAGATAAACTAAATAGATATACTTATATTACTTTTTATCTCATCTAAAACGCATATGACTGCCTCCAAGGAAGCTTCCTTCGCAGGGGGTGTAGTGATATAATATCAAATTTGAAAAGAAAAAAAACCATCCGATCCTTGTGATTGTTACTTGCTCGTACCGCTTAGTGGTCGGAGTCGTAGTCGCCGTCGAAGGGCGAGACGCGGTGGTAGAGGAGGACAGCAGCAGGAGGACGATGCCAACGAGGAACCCACTGGCGCGGTGGATGGAGTCGGCCCCCCTGGAGGAGAAGATGTCGGAGAGGGAGGTGCCTCGATCAGAGGACATGAACATGATGACGAGGATGAGGCTGTCAGAGAGCAGGAGGAGGCCAGCGGGGTTGAGGAGGTCAGCAATGGCTCCGGTGATGGCCGCCCCGCTGTCACCGAGGAGGTTAGGGCACCCACCACGACGCTCACCACAACGACGAGTAGTAGGTGCTCGACCCTCGTCTGCCATGAGAGAGAGAGAGAGAGAGAGAGAGAGAGAGAGAGAGAGAGAGAGAGAAGGGGCTGGGGGAGACTTGTGGGTATCCGAATCCGAATCCGATTTGAAGAATCCCATCTACATCCGTATCCATATCTGATAATAGATTATCCGAATCCACATCCGAATCCGTCGGATAAAAAAAAAAAAAAAAAAAGACATCCAAATGCGCATGGCTAGCGGATCCGGATGCGGATCCGATTGGCACCCCTAGTATTTCTATTTACTGTAGAGGAGGGGGCCGTACGATTAATTACAATGAATTAGGATGTAAGAAAATAAATGATATCATGTGCAATTTCTGCACTGTTCTGAACAACACAGAAAAATTGCAGAGAATTTAATGATGGGTTTGATGCCACCTGAATGCTATTACTAGCTAGGCCAACAAACAGCAGGTCAAAATGGCCCCATGACAACCCCAGGCCAGCGAAAGAGCTGCAGCCTTGTTGTGCCAACTGGGTGGTAGCTGACACTGATGACTTTAATTTCTAGAGTACGTGGAGAAGTTTTATTGGCAAGAAAAGAAAAAAAAAAAAGTTAAATAATGTTACCGATGCAGGCGCGAAGCTCGCTACTCCAGTGAATATATCATTAAACTTGTAGACATGCCCAACAAGTCGAGGGGCCACGAGAGACAGCTAAACATGCATATAAATGCAAAGGGAAGAATCTAAAGAAGCGGAAAAGTTTTTGTCTAGTAAAAGAAAAGGATATTAGAAAACACAAGGGATGTTTTAAATATAAGATTCACTTTGTTGAAATTAATCTATACTTTTTATAGTAATTAAAATAAATAAATTAAATATTTTGTAGTTTTCTTATCCCTACATCATGTAGACATAAAATGTATGACCGAAAATAGTATATTGCTTAAATCTACGTCTTTAAACATATAAATTTTCGATCTTACCATTTCATCATGATCTAACCACTTAAAAGCCCTCACACACCAATTTTTGTTAGATTTCAAATACTCTACATCGTTAAACTAACCAACACACTATTTTAGCCGTAACTTGATGGATGGGCAAAAAGTATTCAAAATACATGATTTTTAATTTTTAATTACTTAAAATAATATAGATCAATTTCAATAGAGTAGATCTTTCATTCAAATATCGTAGGGTTGTTTTTAAGTGAGAATGATTCAGCCTCGAATCCCTGCGGAATGACACAAGTCTATCTCTAAAACTCTTAATACTCTTCTAATTCAAACTTTATGGACTCTAATTCAAAGATGTATGCATACAAATTTGAGCCTTCGGAGGGAAAAAAAAGAGAAAGAAAAAAACACCAGAAGTATATTGAAGCTTCCAGTGCCATCTTCATGGCGACCCAACAAAAAGATGCTGCCAGATCTTTGGCATCCCTACCTAAGAAATAGCTATATGGAGCATGGATTAGGTTTTTGTTTCATCCTACCTACCTAAGAAATAGCTACATGAGCATGGCTTAGGTTTTTGTTTCATCCCTACCTAAGAAATAGCTACATGAGCATGGCTTAGGTTTTTGTTTCATCCCTACCTAAGAAATAGCTATATGGAGAGGGTCCACTCATCTCAACTGTCAATAAATATGTAACCAATTTTGGAAGCTAAATAGTGACATACAAGTCCAGTTTCCTATGGTATCAAGATTTGGTTGCCCTTTCTGTGCTAAAGCTTGTGAAGTGTTTTTTCTCCACAAGAATTGAAATTTCAGATAGGGCCAAAGAAATTAATGTCAAATAGTATGCGTGGTTTTCTCTTTGAAAGTTGGAAGGCAGCGTGGCCCCATGGCCACCTCTACTTATATAACTCGACGATAAATGACAAATGGGCCACGCATTATAAATTGGATTCGGTTCATGTGTGTGAGCCACACGCACGTATAATAAGAAGATCAATCACGCGTTGACACGTGAATTGGGGCTCAAACACATAACATATTATAAGAGAGTCAATGCACGTGTCAATGCGTGATTGGTCCATGTGTGTGTGACTTACACACATGAACCGAACCCTCGTAAATTGAAGCAAGCGTGTTGGCTTTTGGCCATCATGTTAAAAATTTGTGGTATTCTAAACCCATTATCATCCTTATTTGAATTACATAAAACTATCATAATATTTTACTTGTTTTCAAAAACTGTCATGTACTTCCCAAATTATAATAATTTTTCATAAATTTTTGTATAATTTTTATAAGACGACCATTCATTAGCTCAACGTTAATAAAATGGTCACGTGACTATTATGGGGACTAAATGAATTAGATCATAAATATATCGTCTGATCTTCACGTGATCATTTTCTTTATTTTGAGTACAGCATGATAGCTTTGTGAAAATCATAATTTAGCCTGTCATTATCATGCTCTCAAGACAACTCGTGGCATTATTTAATTGATAGAGGATAAAAAATTCAAGTTCTTTCGCAAAATAATAGCATTGTATGGGCAGAAGACAAGTGAAGTTGAGTCATAGAAGTCTGTGGATATTCAAGACTAGATTATGGATCTGTCTTTATAAGAAAGAAGTGACAAAGAAGAAGAATCAAAAAAATCCACTCTCCATTTTTCTTGGGAAAAAGTTACCTAAATCCCTAATTTACAACTGAGAGAAAAGAAAAAGAAGAAAAAGTTTTTTCCAAAAAAAAAAAATAGAAACTATTTGCAAGAACTTATACAAGATAGTTTTTGTTATATAACGGATGATGATTTTACGTCTTATTCCATGTGGGACTAAATCTGTCTGATTCATAATTTTTGTTGCGTGCAGCTGAGTCTTTAGGCATTTCCCTGAGCATTCCAGCCTTCTTGGACCCAAATCTCACTCCTGCACAGCTCAAATCCGGAGTCAGTTTCGCGTCGGCTTCTGCCGGATACGATGAACTAACCGCGATAAACGCAGTTCGTTCTCTTTAAAATCGCTTCGATTTCAAATTAATCGTCGAAAACAACGAAGATCACGGCTGGAACAACTCCTAATCTCTTCACACTTTGCCCTGCAGGGTGTACTCTCATTCTCCAAGCAGATAGACCACCTGAAGCACTACAAGCTGCACTTGACGAAGCTAGTTGGCCCTGCTGAAGCTCAAAAGACCATCGAAGATGCTTTGGTCGTGATCAGCGCCGGCACCAACGATTTCATCATGAACTACTACTTCTACGAGAACAGGTCTACCGAATTCACTTTGCCGCAGTATGAGGACTACTTGATCTCGCTCATGTCTGAGCACGTCAAGGTTGGACTACTTTCACCGTTACTTGCCAACTCTGTATCATCCTGAACTTACTGATGTTCAGGTTTGTTCAATTTTCAGGAAATTCATAAAGTAGGGGCGAAACGGTTCGTATTGGTCGGAGCCCCGCCAATAGGATGCCTTCCAGTTATCAGGACCCTGATGGACACTGCAGGATGCTTTGTGAAGTACAATGATGTGGCCATGTCTTTCAACTCTAAGGTAGTGAAGCAGTTGGCTCTGTGAAGAAGCAGCTGGGCATAAAAGCTGCTTACCTTGATATATACCAAGTCTTTGAACAGGTCTCCAAGCACCCCCTGAAGTATGGTAGGTTTAAAATAATATTTGAACTTGTGACTTTTCTCATCATAGCTTTTGTTAGATATAGAAGAGAAATTGAAGACGTTTTATTTTAACTTGTGCAGGATTTAAGGAGACAACGAAAGGATGTTGCGGATCGGGGACAATCGAGTTCGGAGAGACGTGCAAGGGCCAGACCACCTGCGACGACCCAGGGAGGTACATGTACTGGGATGCCATTCATCCGACGCAGAAGATGTACAAGATCATCGCCGATCGGGCGATGACGGCCATTGGCGACGCAGTCCTCAACTGAAGAGTAGTAGCTAGCTAGGTTTCGTAGTCTTAAGAGTGTTGCTTGTCCGAACTCTCTTTCTTACTCTGCATTAGTTGATGTGTGGCACTGATCAATTAGTCTTTGCAAACTAAGCCATGGCTATTGGGATCATTCGTGTAGGATGGCAAGATGGATGTGTGTACTGCTTCAGCTTGCTTGCGTGTTTCGTGTTTTTGTGGATTATTATCATATGAATCACAGAAAGTTTGTGTGCTGTGAGGATTGTTTGTTTGCGCATTTCCATGAGAACGATATTGACAAACAACTTACCATATTATGTCATCGTTTTCCTTCGGCCTTATTTGGCTGGGGAAAGCTATCCACGAAATCTGCATGCTGCAGTAAAATCCAACTTTCCAACTTGAGATCCATGAACTAGATGAACTAGGGCTTAATAGATTTTCTACCTTGTTATCTTCACTCTGTTTGTTTGCTTGAAAACCAAACTAGAACAGCACTTACTAATTATTAATACTTTATTGTTAAATTATTTCGAGTAACCTTTCTTGAACTTGTAAGCAACTTTAATATATACTTTTTATTTTTTTAATATGCACTTTAACATTTATTTTTTTTATTACCCCAACACAACTCCAGAGACTTTCAGCGAAAAGCGGACTCAACAGACGGAGGGATGAGCCACCTTCAGCTCCGGCGTACTCTCTGCTCCTTCTCCCCTTTCTCTTTCCTCTCCCCTTCGTCTTCCTCGTAACTCCGCTGCTGATTCTGTTAATCCCTTCACTTTCTTTCATCCACCTTTCTCCCTTCTCTTCATCACCCCTCTCATCACCTCTTCTCTCCCGTCCCTTTCTCTCTCCATATCTGTTGTTTGTTGTTTTGTTGGGAGGTGTTTGTGTGTATTTTGGACTCTGATTTCTCTGTTGTGACCCCATATTCCTCTTCTTCTTCATCTCGCACTCGCATGTGTTTGATGATATTCCTCTTCGGGGCTGCAATCTCCCTTTTCCTTGTCCTGTGAGTTTTCCCCTTCCTCCTCTTCATTTGGTTGTTATGTATGGATACGGACAGACGTCGAGGGAAGTTCGGGATGCTCCCCGCCTCAGCGGAATGGAAGGGGGAACGGGGGTATGGCCGGTTCCGGATGTCACTGTTGTGGTCAACTGGGCCATTGGAAATTTAACTGCCCTAACGATATTGCCTGTTTCACCTATCAGAATGCAGTTCATGTGGCCGCCGTCTGCAAGTGCAGAGATGCAAAGAGGAGAGAGAACGTGGGGGTCGCGAGGGCAAGGTGGAATTTGGTTCACAAGTCGACTGGTTGATCTCTCTTATTTTGTGTGCGCGAAGATTTTGATCCTACAATTAGATGAATATAAGTAAAAATATTGCAAGATATCGATATAAAAGTAAAACTTTCTTGCAAATCATTGAGACAATCCTAGTATAGAAAAGATAGAGAATCGAATCACAATTTGAAAACTACAAAAAGTACAGTACCTTAATCCTTATCTGAATTTCCAAGCAGCATTCTAATTTTTATGCATGGTATATTTTTTTATCTTTTCTTTTAAAGCCAATTTAAGAGACTCATTTTTACCTATAACTAGACAAAGGAAGAAAGATTATTCCAAAAAAATAATAATCTAATCTAGCAAAACAGTAGATCTAAATTATGAAAATAGTAAACTAAACTAAGAAATTAAGAGAAAAGAGAATTGAAGAACAACTTTTTATTAAAAGAAAATCGTTCTAATTAGAATTTACAAGGAGGGAGAGAGAGTTAACTAAAGCAGAAAGAAATTCTCATTGAACTGAAGCATTCGTGACCGAAGCTTCAGGTAAGAATAAAGACGAGGATGATGGTGGGCATCTAGTACTTCTCCAATCTAGGACCAACTCGCACTCTTTACTTGCTTTTTTTTTTAGTGGAGACTCTATATTTATAGCCTTTTGATGGTCTATTTCTTCTTCTCCAAGCATGACCTGATTTGCTTGAATTTGTTGGGAGTTGGAGAATTATCTGATTTGCTTGGATTTGTTTGACTGAAATTATTTAATTTGCATGCTTTCTTTTTCTGAACATATTTGCATAGATAGCTTGCCTGATTTGCTCGAATTTATTTTGCTAGAATTATTTGATTGCATATTTTCTTTTCTTGACAGATTTCCATTGATAGCTTGCCTAATTTGCTCGAGTTTATTTTGCTGGAATTATTTGATTGCATCCTTTCTTTTTCTAGATAGATTTGCATGAATATCTTGCCTGATTTTTCTCAGATTTGTTTTTTGTGCCAAGTCTTCTGAAAATTATAAATATATGTATATAAGTATAATATTTATCTTTAGAATCAATGTAACGACAGTCAAATATACATTACAAATGTGTACATTTCATTTTACATCAACATCCCACACTTATCTCTTTACTCGTCCCCGAGTAAAGACACAAGATGAAAAATATTTTAACATTCAAGACAGGGTGTACATAAAGAATGATGGTTGAAGTAGTACACATGATGTGAGTTAATACTATGTAACATTTAAGAACTAGAGGTGTCTCCATTCAAGAATTCTTTCATCTTAAAATAGAAACGTGAACCCTATAGTTTACACCACTTGTCATAAGTTTCAGATATATGCATCTTGTGATCCTGATATAGTCTTCAAGCTCGGGATTTCTGACTCCTACTATCATACTTCTTTTCATTTATTTCATCATTTTTTTAACTCTTTCAACATCTTTCGCGTAAATATCAAGGGTTACTGAGGCCAAAGCATCTAACTAATTGATAATTGAAATTGTTAGGTTTTTTATGTTTGTTAAGGTGTCTTATTTAGGCTTTCTCAGATGCCCATCAATGATCTTTGGGTCAATGACTCCCAAGCCAGATGACCTTAGGGCATTAGGTGTAGAAATACCCCTACGGACTTAATTACTCGAGTAACATAGGCCACAAAATAAGACTTATTAGTCTGGTTTTTTCCAAAGTATTTCTAGTTTTCATCATTATCCCAAGCCTTTGAACTATTCGTGTAAGTGTAATTAGGTACATATTCACTTTAAAAAAATTTCTAAATGGTATTTTTGTATTTATTCTTGTCTCTGTCCTTAGACTCAAAGGCTCTCTCACATGATCTCACTTTCAAATTCGACTCATAAAGTTGAAGAATTTCTTTTTAGGGCTCAAAAGGGGTATATAGTCATATAATTAGATTGAGTTTACCAGACTGTCCCCCACTTGAATTGAACATTGTCCTCACTGTTATGATAAGAGGAGTGCACAAACACATGAAAGATGCTGTAAATAAAAATCAGACATGCAATTATAAGTATAAGAAGGAAAGATACGACCTGATAGGATAGACAAGCTGGTCCATTTGAAGTTGTCCCCCCCCCCCAGATTAAAAATGTCCTGAAAATTTCTCAATATTGCTCGACCAGTGAAAGTACTATAGAGAATGAGAATATATATATATATATATATATATATATATATGTATGTATATATATATATATGTATGTATATATATATATATATTATGTATATATATATATATATGTATGTATATATATATATATATGTATGTATATATATATATATATGTATGTATATATATATATATGAGAAAAATGTATATCAGCCTGCGGGCTGAGAGTACTTTGTCAGCCTGCGGTGACGTGGCTCAATTTGTTACCTCACTGACTTGCGGCCCGCTTTTAGGAAGAAGTTAAATTACCAAATACCCCCTTTTCGATAACTTTCCTTATTGTTTATTATTATTTTTCCCTCTTTTTTTTGCCGCTCTTTATAGGATTTAGGTTATTGTATATAAATTACTTTTCGCCCTATTTCCTTACCTCTTTTATGAAAGATCTAGTTTCTACTTTTCAGCCTGCGATAAAATTTTTTCTCAAAATATAAAATCTTTTCAGATCAATTTTTTCAGCCTGCGATAAAATTCTACTTTATAGTTTAATTTAAACTGTGACCTTAGTCAGAGACTTTGGTCGCTGTGTACATTTAAACTGCGAAGTCAGAGACTTTGGTCGCAGTGTACATGGTTAATTGCGACCAAGGTCGCAGTGTTGTTTTTGATAAAGATGGCCAGCAACTACAATCTAGGGTTGCATTACATAGACTGCGACTTTGGTCGCAGTACGTTAAGTAAGTGTTTCCTTTATATTAACATGCATAGCGACCAAGGTCGCAGTGTTGTTTTATTAAGTGTTGTTTTGGATTAAGTCATTTTTTGAATCTAAATGAAAAATGAAAAGTTTGCTGAGGGGACGTGACTTGGAGTCACTCCGAGAGACGCGGCCTGTCATAAAGATTTTATGAGATCTTTAAACGTCAAGTCTACGTTGTCTACGCGTCGGCTCTTCATTGTGTTTAGGCGTTAATGTCTTTTAATGCCAAACCGGCGCTGGCGGTTGGAGACCATTAAAGCCGACGGTTCTGATTAATGAACCATTAATTATGGTTATTATGGGCTGCCTATAAATAGGGCTCACCCTCTCCCTTTAACAGCCCATAATTAGACTGTTTTCTTTCGAGAGCAATTGCTCTGATAATTTCCTCCTTCTTCAGAGTCTCTAACAGGGGCCTGCCTCCATGGATGAAGATGACCCTATGGACGAACTTGATCGATGTTCGTCCACAAGGGAAGAAGTCATAGACCTTATCGTCCACAAGGGAAGAAGTCATGGTCCTCGTCGTTTACAAGGGAAGAAGTCATGATCCTTGACGAGGACTTAACCCTCACCAAGATCTCCTCGGACTTGATGCACCAGTCAAGCTTGCTGGCAAGGGATGGTCAGAGTGGTATGGCGGCGGGGATGTGGTGGATATAGTGGTGGGTAGCATACCCTGTGAGGTCTAAAAACCTCCTCTCTTACCCCAGAAGTGACATCGAGGAAATTCCATGCTCACTGGATAACCTTCTGGTGGAAGAGATGTTCATCAACGAAGGATCGTATCCCGCCACTTTGGAGGGTCAGGTGGAATCGGAGATTCTGCTGCCACCAGACCTCAATAACACCACTGCTCTTAGTCAACAAGGGCTCTTTTGATGTTTAGTCTTCTTTGTACTGCTGTATTGTAACACTCAATCTTATTGTATAAGAGAGCGTCTTTTGATGTTTAGTCTTCTTTGTACTGCCGTATTGTAACACTCAATCTTATTGTATAAGAGAGCGTTTTGTATCATTTTCACATACCTGGAGATAAATGCCTGGAGATAAATAAAAATCATATTTGTTTTTTAATAAACTACGACGTTGGTCGCAGTCATGCATTGCAAACAAAACAAATTGGGCCAGAGACGACACTGCGACCAAGGTCGCATAAAACTACATTGCAAACAGAAACAACTGCGACCAGGGTCGACACTGCGACCAAAGACTGCGACTAAGCAACTTCTGCGGTGACTGTCACCTCGTCGCAGTGTTGTAGTTGATTAAGACTAAAGACCAACAGCTGCGACGAAGGTCGCAGATTATTTTTTTAAGACTGCGGCCAGCAACTGCGACCAAGGTCGCACTGTTGTTGTTGATTAAAAATAAAGACCAGCGAATGCGACCAAGGTCGCAGTGTATTTTATTAAGTCCAAAAACCAGCAACTGCGACCAAGGTGGCATTGTATTTTATTAAGACTACGGTTAGCAACTGCGACCAAGGTAGCAGTGTTGTTGATTAAGACTAAAGACCAGCAACTGCGACCAAGGTCGCAGTTTATTTATTAAGTCTGCGTCCTGCAACTGCGACCAAAGTCGCAACCTTTCATTTTAAAATTTATACGGGTGAAGTAATATAATTATTAACTGCGTCCATGGTCGCAATATATTCATTTAGCGTAAAATATTTAAAATGAAGGTTTGTAACAATTGTACAACATTTCAACCAAGACATAGTAGTAAAAAATGTAATTCACACAATTAACTTTAGAAAACAGATTTATATATATTTAAAAAATATAAAATACAATTTTTTAAACTTCTAATCCTCGTCATCACCATCGTAATCAGATTCGTCGTCAAGAGTCATGCTTTCGTCTTCTGTATCGCTTTTCGTCTCTTCCTCCTCTTCGGCGACAGTCTCCTCTTCGCTTTCTTCCTCTTCATGTTTGTTTTGGTTCACCAATGAAGTCCCAGAACGGGTCGTCTGTATCAAGCTCAGATTTTGACCCGTAGCGAGGCATCGGTTCAGAACTATACATCCAATCATCATTAGATGATTGGCTTCTTTCCGGTGAAGACGGTGGAGAAAACATTTTTTTGAGTCTATTGACCGAACAGTGAGAGTAACGAGTTTGAGAAAAAAAATTTAGTATGTTTGTAATCCTTTGCTGATGACCGTTTATATATTTTTAATCCCAGAATTCCAAAGGGTTTAAGCTCTCAAACCACGTGAATATCTCCCAAACTTATTTTCTACCTTTTCCCAAAAATTGTGTATACTTCCTAGGTGACTGTTCAGTTATCCAAAACAGTTTAAAAGTTAATACAGTATAACTTTAAATTACTTTGAACTCCAAAACAGTACATTATTGCGACCATATTCGCATTGGGACTGATAAATGATTAACTGCGACCATAAATTGCATCCGTAGTAGGAGTGCGACTATGGTCGCAGTGTTTAAGAGTAGCAGTCGCAGTTTGGATATGTAATTAAAAGAGCTTATAAGTTAATATAGTGAGAAAGAGACATTACAAAAAAATAGAATTAAAAGCTTTTAAAAGAAGACAAAATACAATTGAATATCAGAAGATCAGGAAATCCTAATCCTCGTCATTATCCCCATATTCATCGTCTTCATTCTTCTGCTCTTCCTCTTCATCACTTATTTCCTCATCATCTTCCTGTTTTTGAGGTTTTTTTGTTTCACCGATGAACTCCCAGAATGGATCGTCTCTATCAAGCTCTTCGTCTGACCCGTTGATAGGAAGCGAGCCTACAGCATCAGAGGACATGCTTTCATCAAGCATGTCTCCATCAAGTGGCAGAGGAATAATGTCTTCGTCACTAACCCACATTAAAACTTCATTATCATCATGAATAGGAGGATCAGTTAATACATTATTTGATGTAGTGAGATAGTCAAAAGGAGTGAAGTCCAGACTGGTATCAGATTCACTAGAATATCCTGAAGACAAAGGACCGGTGGGGGAACGATTGAAGTTGAAATCTAAGTGTTCAGAGGAAGAAGATAGGGAAGACATGATTGAAGAATGAATTATTTTTTGGAAGTTTTTGAAATCAAATTGAAAACGAAGAACAAAAATATAGTTTTCAGGTATGAGATAATATATTAGTTACAAGCATTATGTAAAGGTCAATATTGTGGAAGAACATGAATAGTAATAATAATTGTTACAGGTGAGGGTTGAGTATGGTAGGAAGTGGTAAAAAAAATTAAATATTTAATTAAAGATTTATTGCGGGAGAATCCGAAGTACAAATTAACTTTTATAGAATTGCTTGCCTATACCTTTAGATTACGTATGGTGCACATCTTTTCTTTCTCGAGATTAACATTAGTGCATCTCTTTTTTCTTGACTGTTGTTGTATCACGGTAGAAAGAATATTAATTACTTCATTTAATTCAGTGTAATTAGTATAATAATTTTTATAAGATTTGATATACGCGAATTGATCTCAGGGTCGCATGGCTAATCCACCCTAGTCGCATATTAAAAATCTTTTACGTAAGGCATGGGAAAGAAGATTGCGACTTTGGTCGCAGTACTGAAGGAGGTCGCATTGTTGTACGATAGAATGCGACTAGGGTCGCAGACGTTATATAAAGAAGTTTTGTTATACAATGACTGCGACTAGTGACTGCGACTGTGTCGCAGTTGTCATATAAATTGAAATTATATTGTATTAGGTCGCATTAAAACATTTTGTTATTCTATGAGTGCGACTAGTGACTGCGACTGTGTCGCAGTTGTTATATTGTATTAAGTCTGCGACCATGGCATGTTTTTTAAATTTTCAATGCTTCTGCTTATTTTATATTATATTGATCCAATTTTTTAATTATATTTTTAGATGTATTAAAATTACGAATTTTATAACTGTAAATATATTCAACTGAAATTTTGTTTGTTCATGACTTTATTCCAGTTTAGAATTAAAAAATGGGTATTTTTGTCAATTTGTTTCACGATTGTTTAGGCGGGATTTTTTTGATTTTTTTGGCGCCAACACACTGCGGCCGATGTGTGGCATATATTCAGCCACGTCCCGCCGGCTGAGAAACTCTCTCAGCCTGCAGGCTGAGGTACAGTAACCCTATAGGGTAAAGTGTTCCTAGTAGGTCTCCTTAGATTACAATCTAAGGAGACGGCTTAAAACTCCAACATCCAAATATTTTTTCTACGATCCGATCGTACATTTTCATCTTCATATTTTAAGATGTACACATATAAAAAATCAAGTGATTTGTAGTTCGTTTACTCATTAATCTAATCGTTCCATTTTGTTCTACTGTTTAAAAACCGTTAATGTTTGAACCCAAAGAAATTAGAGTAAACAAACTTCAAATCACATGATTTTTTATATGTGTACATCTTAAAACATGAATATGATAATGTGCGGTCGGATCGTGAAAAAAAATCGGGATGTTAGAATTTTAAGTCGTCTCCTTAGATTACAATCTAAGGAGACCTACTAGGAACACTTTACCCATATATATATATATATATATATATATATATATATATATATATATATATATATATATATATATATATATATATATATATATATATATATATATATATATATATATATATATATATATATATATCCTAGCTATGCACAAATTAAAATTGAGCTACCTCCTTGTAGGGTGTAGTTTAACGTTTTCACGAGACTCAGTGCAGCAATCAATCCGAGGTGGGATCAATAAGTTCAACATCCATGTGGTGGATGGGTTCATGCTCTAAAAAAGGTTTAACTCGATGACGATTAACTTGAAAGATAGTACTATCAGTAGGATTCATAAGAGTGGCAGCACCATAATGAGTGACAGACTGGATTAAGAACAGGCCAGTCCAACGAGATTTGATCTTTCCAGGAAACAGATGCAACTTGGAATCACACAAAGGACTTTTTGGCCACTAGAAAGATCTTTTCTGAGAAGCTCTTGTCATGGATCCACTTCATTTTGTCCTTGTACTTCTTGGACAAGTCATATGCATCATTCCTAAGTTCTTCCAAATCAGATAGCTGGATTCTCCTATGGTCTCTTGCGGTCTGAAAATCCAGATTTAAGCATTTGATAGCCCAATAAGTATCGTGCTCAAGTTTAACAGGGAGATGATAGGGTTTACCATAGACCCAACAATAAGGTGACATCCTAATTGGAGTTTTAAATGTAATATGGTAGGCCCAGAGAGCGGCAGTGAGGCGCATGGACCAATCCTTCCCACTGGGAGTAACCATTTTCTCAAGAATTTGCTTGATTTGATGATTGAAAACTTTGACTTAGCCACTGGTTTGAGGATGGTAAGAGAGAGCAATCTTGTGAGTGGCACCATTCTTTTTCAAGAGGTGTTCGAAGTCTTTATTTCAAAATGTGATCCACCATCGCTAATGATAGCGCGGGGAACTCCAAACCGTGCAAAGATGGACTCTTTGAGAAATTTGACGACAACATGCTGATCATTCGTCCTAGCAGGAATGACTTCAATCTATTTGGAGACATAGTCAACAGTAACGAGAATTACTCAAAGCCGTGGGAATTGGAAAAGGGGCTTATTAAGTCAATGCCTTAGACATCAAAGATTTCGACGATCAAAATAGGTGTGAGAGGCATCTTATCTCGACGGGATAAGCGGCCCAAATTTTGGCACTTTACACAAGCTTTTTAACAAAGATGTGCATCACGGAAAAGGGAAGGTCAATAAAATCCACACTGTAAAATTTTCGCAGTTGTTTTTCTGACACTGAAATGGCCTCCATACGCATGATCGTAACAAAATGACAGAGTTGGTTGTTATACCGATTCGAGAATTCATCTGCGAATGATTTGATCTTGACAGTAATTGAATAGGTACGGATCATCTAGAGCATAGTACTTGATGGTAGCTTTGAATTTAGAATGATCATGTTTAGTTCAGTGAGAGGAGATTTGACCACTGACATGATAGTTGACAATGTCAGCAAACCATGGTGAGATAGAAAGAGACAAAAGATGTTCATCCAGAAAGGAGTCAGAGATCAGAAAAGAGTCTCTTGAAAATTCAATAATTAGGCGTAACAGATGATCAACAACTATATTATCGATACCCTTTTGTCGTGAATTTTTAGATCAAATTCTTGAAGTAAAAGGATGCAACGAATGAGACAAGTTTTAGATTTATTTTTGGACAGCAGATGCTTGAGAGATCAATGGTCAGAAAAGACAATGGTCTTTGTGCCAATAAGATAGAAACGAAACTTGTCAAGTGCAAAAACTATGGCAAGCAAATCCTTTTCAGTGATGATGTAATTGATTTGAGTGGGATCAAGAGCTTTGCGTACATAGTAAATGACATGAGACTTTTTTTCTTTCCTCTGGCCTAGAACAATGCCTAGTGCAAAATCAGAAGCATCACACATTACTTCAAAAGGGAGGTTCCAGTCAGGGGCCAGATGATCGGAGCATAAGTACGGGCAACTTTAAGTTTTTTGAAGACTTAATGACAATGAGAATCAATGAGGAAAGGATATCCTGTGAAAGAATATAAGTTAAAGGACGTGTAATCTAAGAGAAAGTCTTGATGAAACGGCGATAAAAACTAACATGACCCAGAAAGGAACGGATGTCCTTAACAGACTTAGGAGGAAGAAGAGTTGAGATAAGGTTGATTTTTACCTTATCAACCTCAATGATGTCTTTAGAAACAACATGTCTTAACACAATGCCACGTTTACCATAAAGTGGTATTTTTCCCTGTTCAAAACTAACTGCTTTTCTTCACATTGAGTGAGGATGGCTTCTAAATGAGATAGATAAGCATCAAAAAAAGATTCATGAATGGGAAAATCATCCATTGAAATTTTGAGAAACGCTTTACCATGTCGCTGGAAATGCTCATCATACACTGTTGAAAGGTGGCCGGAGCATTGCATAAACCAAACGGCATGTGTCAGAATGCATAATTCAGAAGGGGTATGAGAAGGTGGTTTTTTCTTGATCCTCAGGCGCGGTTGCGATCTGATTGTAGCCAGAGTAACTATCCAAAAAGCGGTAGTATTCATGCCCAGCTAAACGTTCCAACATTTGATCAATGAATGGCAAAATGATCCTTTCATGTGTTGGCATTTAGTTTGTGATAGTCAATACAAACTCTCCACCTGGTCTGAATACCCTTAGGCACGAGTTCAAAGTTGTTATTTTTTACTACCGTAATTCCATATTTCTTAGGGATCACGTGAATTGGACCAACCTAGTTACTATCAGAAATGGGGTAAATGTTACTTATATCAAGAAGTTTGAGAATTTTAGTCTAGACAGCTTCCTTTAAAATGGGATTAAGTTGTCTTTGCGGTTCTTTTGATGTTTTGACTGAGTCCTTTAAAAGGATACGATGGGTGCAAATAGAAGGACTTATGCCATGAATGTCATCAAGCGACCATCCTATTGCATATTTGTGATTGCGGAGTAGCGCACTCAATTTATCTTGTTGTTGTGGCAATAGATCAGAAGCAATGATGACTGAAAATTGAGATTCAGAATCGAGGAAAGCATATTTCAGATCAGATGGAAGCTGCTTCAATTCCAGTTGATGCTTGGAAACAATATTACAGATAGAATGTGCCTTATTGAGGATGACAAATCAGAGAAGGAAGAGCATGAATCATAGTAGATGGTGATGACAGAGCAACGTTAATTGTGGAAAGATAAAGAAGTGGTGTATGGGTCCAATTGAAATGATTTGTCAAAGAAGTAGGAGACAGAGCTATCAATCATGCAAACATCTTCCACCATACTCAAATCATCTTGTTTGTGCATGAGATTGAAAATGTTTACCTCAACAGTCAATTTCCAAAAGCGAGATCATTGTTCCATTTGCACAGTCAATGTGAGCTTTGGCAGTGGTTAAGACTGGACGCCCTAGAATGATGAGCACACGGTTGTCTATCGATTGGGTGTCAAGGACAATGAAGTAGGATAGTAAAAATCAGAGATGTTAACGAGAACATCCTTAATGATACCATGTGGGTGTATAATAGAATGGTCAGCTAATTGAAGTGTCAAACTAATCAGTTTCAAATCAGTGAGTCCAAGTTCTATGTACATCCAAAAAGGTAATAGATTTACAATGGCTCCAGATCGATGAGGATTTTAGTGGCACAGTTGTCACCAATTTTATAGGTAATCAAAGGGGTTCTGGATCACCACACTTAACAACAACACCAGAATTAAGGACAGATGTGGCAATGAAGACATCGTGATGTACTTGTGTCGTTCTTTTAATGGTGCAGAGATCTTTGAGAAATTTGAAATAGGCTAGAACATGTTGGTCAGTCAGGAAGAGGATATTGATGTGCACATTTTTAAAGACATTCCTAATATCTTAAAAAAAACTGAGCTTTGCGAGCCGGGGTAAGTCTGTCAAGGTAAGGAGCCCTAGGAAGATGAGGATAAGATGTTTGATTTGAATCAGATGAAGTGATAGAATTGGGTTGAACAAGAGAGACTGGAGGAGGGGAAGAAGGTGGAATAAACTTTGCAGAATGTTTTGAATCAGATGGATATTGAACTCCATGACTAGGTTGACGACCAGAGCGGAGGCTGATAATAGCTTTCAGGGATCCAGTAAAAGTGCTTTCTACCGCAAAGACCTTATCTTGTGTTGTCCCTCGAGGATTTGCCACGGATTGGTTAGGAAAATTTTCCTTCTCTTGTTCACTCTCTAAAGAATTTAACTTTTGTTCAATTTGCTGATTACTAAGGAGGAGTTGAGAAAACATTTTTTCCATACTCGCCTTTTGTTGTTAAGTGACAGGATATGGAGTTGCCGTACAAAAGCATGGCTATTATGCAGTTAAGGGAATATGAAAGTGGTAGAACTGGCAAAATGGATTGATTCATAGGAGAATTGAACCGATTTGACTGATTCTGAAATTAATTGAAAGGTAGCCAAACTTATTTTGCTAAAGAGGGATCTGATTGCAGAATGAAAAAGATTGATTGAACTGAGAGGCATGTTTTTTGGAACCATGTGTAGCAGTGCTCCTTGGCTAGCATTTTGGCGGAACTGGCTAAAGTTCGAACATTGCTGGTTGAAACCAGACACATTAGGTCTTTGCATTTGTGACTGGTTCGACCGCTATGAGAAATTCGGTTGGTATCGCATACCAGGGTGGTTTGTGTTCCAAAAAGTGTGTGCAGTAGGAGGTCTGTAGTACGAGAAAGTACAAGCTTACTCATCTTGAGGGGGAGAGAGGTTGGATATGGACATTGTGGTGCAATGTGATCGACCATCTGACATAGTTGACACAGATCAATATATTGTTCAGATTGGACTTCAGAAACAGAGGCAGAATTGGACTTAGATTTTTTGATATTACAAGCTAGACCCGCAATCGTCTTGGTCAAGCTCTATAGGATAGACTTAGTTTAGCTACTTGATCAGATGTATCTAATCCAGACGTCGGTTAGCTACTTGATCAGATGTATCTAATCCAGAACCCCATGTTTGCATATCTTCTCCTAATTCCATTAGAAATGTGTAAGCTCTAGTCGGAGTCAATGCCATGAATTTTCCTTTGTGCATAGATTCAACCAAAGTACGAGAGGTGGAGGTTAATCCATTATAGAAATATTGGACACGCTGACTCTTATTGATGTCATGGTGGGGACATTGAAAGAGAAAACCTTGGAATCTATCCATGTTTCAGGGAATGCTTAGTAGGTTTTCCTTAAACTCTTGAATGACTTTACGCATGAATTTGTCAGACTGACAAAGTAGTACTTGGTCATGAATTTGTTCACCAGTTCATCCCAAGAAGTGATAGAATTTGGAGGAGAGAATCGAGCCATCGAGTGGCAGAATCATGAAGAGAAAAGAAAAAAAGACAAAGATGAACTCCATCAGTGTTGATATTGTTATTCTTGAAGGTATTAGATACAGTAAGAAATTTTCCTAGATGTGTGTAGGCACTTTCTTGGTCCAAACCAAGAAAGCTAGGGAGCGTAGAAATTGTGGTTGGGAGCGTAGAAATTGTGGTTGGACGGATCTCGAATTGGTAGCCTAATGATTAGGAGAAACTAAGCAATTCGGAGGATTGGCAGTGATAGGGAGTGAAATAATCAATGAGTGGTCGCTCCTGAATCTTATTATCAGTATTGTCATTCATGACGTCTAAATGATTGTCGCACTCAATGAGAAGATCTGATTCACTAGGATAACAGACTAATCGAGTACCTAAACATATCCATTAGGCATACGCTAGATCAAAACACAATCAAACAGTAAAACACACCAAAATTGGTTGAGATTTATCTTTTTAAGTTTAAGGCTTGCAATTTATTTTCTAGTGATTAAAAGGAAAACCCCCATACTAGACCACTTCCAACTCCTTTGGGATAGCAGAGTATAGATTATTAGTATAAGGTACCCAAAATTTAGCCAATTGATCCCCCATTGAGTGTGTATCTCTAGGCCTGCTTAAGTACCAGTTCAACGTAGTCATTACAGTCAGAAAAAGTTCTTCATAGACACAAGTCTGAATACACTCCCCAAATTTACCAAAGCCTTACATTTGTTCAAGGTTCTATGAGCCATAAACGCTAAGTGGATTAAAAAAAAAAGATATTTATGTTTAAATATTTTAAGGTCAGAGATCTACAAATGCAAGGAATTTATTTTGTGGGCCACGGACAGGTGATGAAATCCTGACCTATGTTGTTGGAGTTTGTGACCTTAAAATATTTGTATGCAAAAGTATGACTTACAAATGCACAAATCAATAAAAGCATATGTCACAAGCAAAGTGTTTCATTGGTTTTTTTTATTTCTTTTATTTCTCATTTTTTTTAAGATCCTAATGGTGATGTTAATGGTGTGAAGAAAAAGCAGCAAATTTTTTATTTATCTTTTCTAATTATTGCATCTAACCTAAAGTTCGGGTCGAGAGGGGGAAAAAATTTAGAAAAAGATGGAGTGAGAGAAGCGCATCTATTGAGAAACTGGAGAAAGACAGATGTGTAGTTCTTCAGCTTCAAACCGACAACGGTCATTTGATATCTACTTATTTTGTGTGCATGACGATTTTGATCCTACAATTAGATGAATATAAGTAAAAATATTGTAAGATATCGATATAAAAGTAAAATTACCATACAAATCGTTGAAACAATTTCTAATATAGGAAAAGATAAGAGTATCGACTCACAGTTTGAAAACTAGACAAAGTATAGCATCTTAATGCTTATCTGAATCTCCAAGCTATATTCTAATTTTTATGCAAGTTATATTTTTTTATCTTTTCTTTTAAAATTAATTTAGAGAGTATTTTTCTCCATAACTAGAGAAAGAAAGAAAGATTACCTTGAAAAAGAACAATAATCTAGTCTAGAAAGCAGTGGATCTAAATATGAAAGCAGTAAAACTAAACTATGAAATCAAGAGAAAAGAGGATAGAAGAATAATTTTTATTAAAAAGAAGATCGCTTGAATTGTAGTTTACAAGGAGGGAGAGAGAGTTGACTACAACTAAAATACAAAAGGTAGAAAGAAATACTTATTGAATGAAGCAGTAGAGGCCAGAGCTTCAGGGAAGAATGAAGACCGAAGACGATGGTGAACATCCAATACTTCTTCAATCTAGGGCTCAAGTCACACTCCTTTCTGCTTTTTCTTCTTCGAGGAGACCCTCTATTATAGCCTTTTGAAGATCCATTTCTTCTTCCAAGCATGCTCTGATTTGCTTGGTTTTGTTGGGATTTGAAAGTTGCCTGATTTGCTTGGATTTGTTTGACTAAAATTATGTAATTTTCATGCTTTCTTTCTGGACAGATTTGCATGGATAGCTTGTCTGGTTTTTCTCGGATTTATTTTGCTAGAATTATATGATTGCATGCTTTCTTTTTCTACATAGATTTGCAGGATAGCTTGTCTAATTTGCACTATTTGTTTTGCTGAAATTATTTAATTGCGTGCTTTTTTTTGGACAGGTTGCATGGTTAGCGTGTCTGATTTGCTCGGATTTATTTTTTCTGAAATTATTTGATTACATGCTTTCTTTTTCGGACATATTTGTATGGATAGCTTACCTGATTTGCTCGGATATATTTCTTTATGCCTTCTGAAAATTATAAATATATGTATAAAAATGCAATATTTATCCTTGAAGTCATCTAAAGACAATCAAATTTACATTATAATGTGCACATTTCATCATATCACTGGTGATGGCTGGAGTGAGAACACAATTGTGCATATCAAGATCAATAAGTCGTAGATCGTTGTACTCACCGGAGGGGTGCCTTAAGCTATCTTCGAGGTGGACCCATCGTTGGAGGCGTACCATTGATAGCGACACAGTCGAATGTGGATGGAGGTATCTGCAGACCTCCTTCCTCCGCTAATTGTGATTCACAGTGAGGCGGTAAGTGTGATGGGTGTTGTGATGCATGAAGCGACTACGTCAGATGCTAAGGTCATCGACGACAATGGAGAACGAAAGGTTGGAAAAGTTGATTCTTATGGATACTGCCGACTGCTAGGACACTGTCAAATGCAGAGTAGAGATCATCGATGATAACAAAAGACCAACAAGTTACTTGGTGGCGCAACGACTGCGAGAGTCGCTGGCAGCGCAGCGGGAATGTGATTCGCAGGTGGTAGAGGGGGTCACTACAACTATCCACGTCAACCGCAGAGCCAGTGAATGTTGGGCACACGGGCAAAGATTTTTTGAATTTGAACAGTCATGAGGCCTTGAACGGTGGCTAGGGTGGTGGGGGCCCGATGCGGGTATGGATTCCACTTTTTTAAGGACAAAAAGCACATCCGATGCGCCTATAAAACTATGCTCGGTTGGGCCTCATGATGAGGGCTGTGTGGGCCTTCCAGCTCATTATGATGGGTCTGATGAGATGGCTAAGCCAATTAGTAATGGGCCAGCTGAAAATTTGGATCAGAAGGAGAGTGTGGGCTGTGATGGGCCTAATGAGGTAGGTCAGATGGAATTTGGGCTTTATGATCTGTTCAGTCTAGTGCTGATTGTGCAGTCGTGAACTAAAGGAAAAGGTGACGACACAGCCAAAGGGAAGGGCATTGGTGCCATGGCTTCCTATGCCGCATTGTATGAAGATGGTATGGTAGGGCAGTGCAGTCCAAGACACTGAGTCAAGATTGTAACAGTACTGTTCCTAAAAACTGGTGTAATGGACTTCATCCCCAATTATGCCTAAAATAATCTTGCTAATTCGATTGGCATCTCTTTGGGGAAGACTGAGGAAGAACGGGAGCACATTATCTATTAGATGCGCAGGAGAACATCCGACAGAGTGGCCACTAGTCTTAAATCCAAATGGTTGCCCAAAAACTAGTCACAAAAAGGTTTAATGATATGATGTTGAGGTGTCCTTCATTGAGACTAGTGTCCTTTGGGCTTCTGGAGGGTAGGAGTGTTTTGTACTGAGATAGGAGGAAGTGATTTGTACTGGAATTAGGCTGAGTGTGTTTATTGATTAGGAGGAGGTTTTTATACGATAAGTGAGTGTGTTCTGTACTAGTGAGAAGGGTGTATGTAGTGAGGTTAGGAGGAGTGAATTTTGAAATGTACCGGAGTGTGATGTTATGTGGATGAGGAGTAGTTTCATTATAATCTCTTTGATGAAGCGGGTGGGTTTGCCACCTTTACTCAAAATATATACTTTTTATTTTATGAATGTTATCAGAAAATCCTGGTGCACAACCTCATTTTTTATTCAGTTTTTGTTTACATTGGCAAGTTTTCTTGACTTCTTGGGTTATGGAGCGAAACATAAATACAAAAGAAAAGAGAAGAAAATGTATAAAGGGAACACATTTCTTCAGTTTCCTGAGTTTTCCATCTATGCAAATAGGCCCAACTTCACCGGGTTTGAGTTGTTTCATTAAATCTTATTAATGAAACACTGAGAGACTCCAACCCCCCCAACCCCCCCCCCCCCGCGTTTAATCACTCAAAAGATTCATATGATAGATAAGCCCTTCCCATATCAAGCTTATCACTAACTCGCCCATCCTTCTCCAGTGCTTGCAGGCGCAAGTATGTCGGGGAGAATCTTATTTGACATTGAGCATTTTGATGCGAAGGGTCTGAGTTCAGCTTGCTTTGAATCATTTGAAGTTGAAAATTCTATCACACCCACTCTTTTTATTGTCTACGCCTACTTTTCTTTTTACACTCACTTATCAATTTCAATTATCATAATTGCTCTATGCACTCTTAAAACTTTTCAAAATATTCTTTTCTGTCTTATCATTAATTAGATTTAAAATTAACTCACTGAACCCCATCAAAACAAAACCCTTAGCCTTTCCTAATCTGTGTCTCCTCCCCAGCATATTGCTCTTTAACTTTCCCAAACTTTCAGCTTATGCTTACTAGAGTCTTTGTTTAACAGGCAATAAGCAAATACACCCTATCAAAACGTAGTGCCCATGAGCTCTTTCCCTTAAAAATGCTCCCAAATAGAATACCCACAAAAAGATTGAGCAAAATGGATCTTCTCACTCTAGCAACTTGGACAGTCTACCAAATAACAACTCTTCCACTATATAAACTCCCTTTCACACTTCAAATTCTTCTATCAACTGTACAAGAATTGTTCTCCACCTTCATCTTCTTTCTTTGTAGTTCTTCTAGCAGCAATGGAGGCAACATTGTAGCTCAAGCTCTTCTCTATGGCCCTGATTGGATCCATAATGGCCTCATCAATGGTTAAGGGAGCAGTGGCTGAAGAGGCTCTGTCATGCCCCGCTTCCCAAAATGTACAATAGCGGGGACGCCGAGAGTCAGCAGCGCATATACACGAGGAAATACCCCATGTATTTGCGCTAAGCCTCTATACATGGAACAAACACAATATACACGATATAAATCTAACTTAAATAAGTACAATACCTGCAAAAGGGGTCAGTGAACACAATAAATATGAAAACAAAAATAAATAAGGAAATATAGATAAAATAATGAAGATACATATGAATAGTAAATGTAGCAGGTCCCTATTAATATCTCGGTAACACCAAGAACTACGAAATCTCTGAGCTTCAACCTGAGAAAGCAACCTCATGATCATCAGAAAGCGACCTAGTGAGTAATAAAATGAAGGAAGCAATAATAGCGTACTAATAGTATTACAATCATGATAATACATAATACATGTGTAAATACATTGATAAAATATAATTATACTAAAAGCAATTTGCAATGTAATTTCATTAACATTACAATATATAATTATTGCTAAAACATTAATAGCCATTAACATATTATTATTATGAAACATGAGTGATAAGATACAAACTTTAGTTATATATAAATGAAATCAATTCACATAATTACCCTGTATCAAGTCTTATTATTTCATATTTATCATTTACACTAATAACTGTAGTAGAATGACGGTATAGTGATCAATACGAACATTACACATGAAATAAATAGAAATAACTATGCTACAGTATTTGTGATTATACAGGAACACTGCACGTATAGAGAATATAGAAGTACAAAATAAACAAGCATAATAAAATGCTAGTAAATAAGAAAATAAGGAAGATCGATACAATATACACAAGTAGGATATCATGCAAGCGTAAGAGCAACATATTATTATACAATAATAACAATCAATATCACTTGATATTTTATTCTCTTTCAGTGTCCCATACAATGGCAATCCATACTAAAGCTTGTACTCTAGTCGAACCGATTCGACCATGGCATACGGGTACCATTATCCGAATGAGAGAGTGACAAATAACAAGTATTCCTGACTTCACCATTATTTATACTATTTTATTATATTGATTGGAAACTCAATGATCGAGAAGCTCTAATCAGGTGGGTGTACCCCGTTACATACCTAATATCATGGCCTTAAACAAGCCCCTAACTGGTGAGACCAGGCTACCCTCTAGGACATGAGTAAGAAACAAGAAACTTAATCAGCTATATACAAGCGGTAGCCAGCATACCACGTCTCCCTACAGTGGGGTAAATATGGATCCAAGATATCACTCGAGAGGACCTAATCAATCTTCAAGTCTCCCTCCAACCCATGTTATTTATTATATTTTTACTATATAATAATTCAAGAACAATAACAGTGCATGTAGCTTGTAACAAACATGATTATTATTTGTATCACTAAGCAAGATAATAGGAAACAGAGGATGTAAAATCTAGAGGTGGCCCTCATGGTGGCTTCCACAGACAAAGAGATGGCCCCATCACACATGTATGTAGTGTGACCCTTTGCTCCGTGTAGCACTAACTTTACGTGACACTTAGTTTCACACATCGATTATCAATATCCAATAAAATTAGGCAACAAGAGTCATGTAAATAACATGTCATAGTAGTAGTAATACATGAACAAATTCAGATATCGATATTCGCTAAATATTCATGTAACAGTAAGATAAGAACAACCAGGTCATGAACTTCAGGTGAATCCATGTGTTTGTCACAGAAGAATATTAAATAACAGTATCCAGTGTAACAAGATATCCGTATAACAATAATACAGTATGTGAAATAGTAATGTCCAGTGTAATAGAATATTCGGATAATGGTGATACAAGTACATGAAATAATAGTCTTCTGTGTAATAGGATATCTGTGTAACAGTAATACAAATATATGAAATAACAATGTCCATGATCATAATATACACATATAAATGTGCATATAACAACGGTACACGAACATGAAGTATCTAGTATATCAATATTTATTCTTGTGATTCCGGTAACGGTGACATGACAAGTATAATGAATAAGGGTCAATGTATCAATATTTATCCCAACAGTTTTTGTATCATTAACGTGATAGATATTACAATAATTATCTACTTTCAAACTCTTCATAATTATTTTAATAATTATTAATTTAATGATCTAGATTTCTTTAATTTACTATCTATTAATCATTAAATATATAGATAATTCATCTACATTTTATATTAAATCAAGAATCTCAATAAAATATTATTTTGTTGAATCTATCTAAAAGCACTGTCACGCCCCACTTTCCAAAATACTCAAACTATAAATCCAGCTACGTCACATCTCATCTTAATACAGATCAGGCTTCATTATAAAGAATATAAATCCAGATCAACTCTAACTCAAGATCAATCCAAATGCAGTCCAATTTTCCTCACAACTAAATCCGAATCCAGAAGGATAATAACTAAATAAGAACTAGCAAGAATACTAATATCCGGTGACAAAACATCGAGTCCAGAAATGTCTAACATCAATCACATCTGATCCATTATCTGTGGTATCTCTAGATTGTCTCATATCAATAGAGACGACATATATACTTGTCCACAATATCCAAAAGAGTTCCGGTCAGAAATAATCACCAAATATATAAATATCAAATCTGATAACTAATACCATTTATATCAACCTCAAGATCGAGCTGAGTCAAGTCACAGTCTAAGGTGTATCAAAACTAGGTCTAAGCCAACAACGATAAACTACCAATACATGAAATGACGCTGATATAAGCTCCTATCAACTACGTAAATAAAGTGAACAATCATGGATGTCTCATGAAGTAGTACAAGTAATCAAACTGGTAAAATATAATAGAAAGTCACATGAAATGATAAGTGTAACATGTAAATGCATACCGACAACGGTAAATAAGGAAATGCACAAGAACGAACACTCACAACAAAATTAAATAAAATTAAATAAAGAAGTAAAACACTCACCTGAATTCGATCGCAAGTCCAAAGCACTGAAATCATAAGGCCTCGATAAATCTACATAGTCATTCAATAGGAATTGTTAAAGTTTTAAAAGCATATTTTACTTGGGGGTTATAAGGAATGTTAATCTTGATTAATCTGTTAGAAATATGATTTTTTAGGTTTAATGAATTTAGTATGTTAATTTAAACCAATTTCTAATTTTTGTTGGATATTTAATAGGCTTTAAATTATTAAAATACTTAACGGGTCTAGATTTACCATTAAGGAGAAATGGTTTTAAAGTGAGTGATTTAATTTAATTTATATTGCTATTTATCTAAAAATTTTATCATAGATTGTAGAAATATTGTAGACTATTGTTTATATTTTTCTCCATTTTTTATATTTTTAACTATTTTATTTTAATATGCAAATTCACCTCTCTCTTTATCTCTTTCTTTCTTCTTTCTTTCTTTCTTTTTTTTTTAAACAAAACAACCCAGGCCCAGGCCTATGTCCAGGCCCGGGCTGGACCAGGCCAGGCCCAGGCCTGATCCAGAATTCCTTTTTTTCTATTTTTTTTTTAAGTTTTAACAGGGCCTAAGCCCTGCCAAGCCGGCCTGGCTCGGGCCAGGCCAGGTCGGCCCAGGCTATCCTTTCTGGTTTTTTTTTAATTTTTTATTTTAAGAGTTATGCACAGTGGGCCGACCCAGCCCACTGTGCACTATGCAATAGACCCAGGTGCGCTCTGCACCCGGTGGCCTGCGGCAGAGGCTCGGCCATTGGTCGAGAGCAGGCCGAATTTTTTTTTTGAAAATCCTTTATAAAGACTTTAAAAAATATATGTAAATATAAATTGGTAGATCTACGCATGTATTTTAATTAGATTTTTAGATTGGATTTTTGATATATAAAATTATTCATGGAGATCATAGTATGGACATGATTTTAATAAACAATTTATATCAATAAAATTTTAGAAAATAAATTACTTACTTGGATTTGCTCTCCCTATCATGTTCCTCCATCTTGCACTTCAAGATCCTTTTGTTCATACTTCGCTTGGGGAGAAAAGAAAGAAGGAGGTGGGGGAGTTTGGATTAGGATTTTCTCTTGAAGTAGAAGAGAAGGAAGGGTTTAGGTCTTTATATAGGTTATAAGAGATTTTGGAACCTGAATTCCAATTAGGCTAGATTGCTTAATTTAGCAATTTAAATAAGAATTAAAGATTGCTAAAAATCTCAAAGAGATTCAGTTTAGATATGATTTTTGTTAGGATTTAAATTAGAATTAGTTAAGATTAATGAAAAAGATTTGATAAGATAGGATTTTGATTAGGATTAGGATTGGGTTTGGATTAATGGGTAAGGATCTCAATGGTAATGGGTTACATATTTTGGGTTTAGTAAAAGAAATAAGTTGATATGAAGAATAAGAAAATAGAGAGTGAGCTCGCGGGCTTAATTTTTGGGCTTAAAGAAAATAGAAAAAGAGAAAACAAGGAAGTTGGCTTGGCTCATGTGGGCTTAGCATAAAAAGGAAAAGAAAGCAAAAGGAAAAGGAGAATAGGCTGAGCTTATTGGGTTTGAAAATGAAAATAAAATACTACTCATTAATAATAATTTAAAATAATTAAATATAAGCAATAAGAGTGTACAATTCATACACAATACTAATAATGATACTAAATCAAGTTAATTAATAATAATAAGATAATAGTAGTAGAATCAGGTAATATTTAAAAATAATTACCTGGTATTATTAAATAGGGGACATTACAAGCACTAACACATATTTTAATTACAGTGATTTGTCATTTACATGATTAATTAGACAATATTATCGTTTGTTAAATAATTCAATAAAATGTCATTCAACAATGGTAAAATATAACTTTATAAAAGAAAAACACTCATATAGTTATCACAGAGATGTAGTTCATCTTTCTACGGTCGCAATAGCTTAAGAATCATTCAAACGAGCTCCGGAAGGTCAAGATATCGCCCGAAACACTAAAATAAATAAAAATAGGTTAAATATGTAATAAAAATATGTAAATTATAAATATTATAAATTGTCAGGGGGTTTTATGAAATTTTATCTTTCTTTATTGGTTTTGAAGCAGATTTGGTTGCTAACAGGTCAGGTTTAGATCCAATACCCAAACCCAATACTTAAGTGAATGAGTACTTGGGTTGTGGGTTCGGGTTGGGTTTGTTGGTTTTAACCAATATGAGAGAGAAAGGGAAGAGAACGAGATAGAGAGAGAAGAACGAAGGGAGAGAGAGAGCAGCGGAGGAGGTGGCACTAGGGCTGCGCGGGCCGCGCCGATGACGACAGTGACATCTAGAGTGCTGCCGGAAGTCTGGGGGGTGCCAGAGGAGAGATGAAAAGTGAGTAAGAGAGAGGAGAGAGAGAGAGAGAGAGAGAGAGAGGAAGAAGATAAAAAGAAGAAGAAAAGAAGGAGAAGAAGGAGAAGAGGAAGCATGGGGAACTGAGGTGGTAGCGACAGTGGGCTAGGCGGTCGACTAGAGGAGGAGGAGGTGAATGGAAGAAGAAGAGATAAAGGAGAGGAATAGGGAAGATAAGAAAGAAGGAAAGAGAGGAAGATAGAGAGAGTGCTAGTGAGGGGCGAGAGAGGGGTTGAACAATGACTAGACGGCGCGGGCGGCGGTCTACCATTGGATGCACTACCGGTCGGCAGTGGGCAGAGAGAGTGGTGAGGGTGAGTGAGAGAGAGAGGAGAGAGACAGAGAGGGAAAGAAAGAGAGAGAATAGAGAGAGAGGGTGGAAGAGAGAGGGGGAAGAGAGAGAAAGAAATATTTAAAGAAAAGAGAGAGTCAGTGGGTGAGTCGGTGGGAAAAAAAAGAAAGGAAAAAAACGTAGTAGAAGAAAGGAGAAGGAGAAGAAAAAAGAAAAGAAAGAAAAAAAAAATAAATTATAATATTATTTAATTGACCAATTTTGATTAATTAGAAAAATCCTCAAAAATTTTAAAAATAGAAAAATTGTACTGAGAAATATAGTGAATCAAATTCGTGAAATTCATCCCAATTAAAAATTCTGGAGTCGATTATCGGTATCTGTTGACATCGAATTCAGAAGATTATAAAATAATTCAAAAAAATCCAAAAAATTTAGAATAATTCAAAATACTGAGAATTAATATTGGAGTTAAAACGGTCTCAGTCTAACTACTATAAAAGTCAACTCAAGTAGTTACATCATCTCAAGCACTAGTACTGCGATACGTATATCTAAAACGGGGGTTACACGCTCCTGCACGAGAGCTAACATCTGGTTCATCCGTCTCCAGCACTACCGCTGCCTTGTGTCCTTTATTGTCTCGCCTTTGGCTTTTCTATTTCATTAGTCTGAACGTGGAAAAAGCTTGAGACTTGGATTTGCTTGTTACATGTCAAAAATAATTGATATATATTCTTTGTTCTCATAGTCGAATTTGTTTGTTATTTTTCCTACAACTCATTTTTTTAAGAACACATGCTTATTACAATTTTTGTTGACAATAGAGAAGATGATGAGAGGTTGATTGTATAGTCTGCGTCTTCCTTTTCTCTTTACTGTTTTCCCTCTGCGTATTTTCTTAATTGACCTTCCTCCAGTTTGAAGTATTCATGGCTTCTACATGAACTCTGCTCAATAAAGTTATCTAATCATGGAAATAGATTAGACAAATTGTAAGATGTTATCAAAACCTTGATGTTAGAAATACATAACCAGAATCTTAAGCCCTTGGTTAGCTCAACATTGAACTTTTTTCTCAAGCAAAAATGACTTTTGGCTTCCTTCATTTGTTCTTTTAACAGGTCGGTGCCAACGATATTTATTTTTTCGCACGTGTAATTAAGAGAAATATTTTCCATGAAGAGTATATGAGAGGGGAAAAAAATAGAGAGCATTATAGACTTTTCATTATCAATAAATTGTAATTCAAAAAATTATTTTAGGGGTGAGTGTAGATATTAAAGAGGGCGAGTGTGAGCAAAATTTCCCATTTGAAATAGGGAGGAAATAAGCCGCCATTTGGAAAAGAAGACAACAATATCACCATCGACAAATCTAGGAATAAAGATTTGGAGATAATACTAATAATAATATCTAATTACTATCTAACTATTTTGAGAACGATATTCACAGAGTTTTATGCACTCATGCACCCAGGTCTAATACAGTCATCCAATTATTACACCTAGACACTTGATCAATTCATCAGAGCAAGGTAAAAAAGAAACCAAAGTCTTGACAAAACAGAATTAGTAGCAAATAGTCACATAGAAACACAATAAGAAAAGAACTCCAAAGAATTAGTAAATATAATAGACTAACTACTATGTACATGTACACGTAGTGTATCTTTCTGTAACAAAAATACCACACAAAAAGAGTACCAAAACTCCCTTCAATATATTATGCCCCATCTCTGTTGGCACCAAAAAGCTCTCCCTTTTACCATCCTTAATCCAGATCGTTTACCATCTAGCAGTAATTAACAATTGAAACAGTCAAATTAATCACATTATAGTGACACAAATCAGAGTTTTAACGGGATCAAATTATTAGTTAACTTTTTAATCATCTGATTAGTGCAGTTTCCGTTCATCATCCTCCGGCGGGAACGGGGTATAGCTGCACTTTACCCGTTCACCGTTGGGCATCGCCGGCCCTCGGTTCCTCTGCACTGGCCCCCCATCATAAAGCAAACCGTTCAACGGAAAACCCTACACCCGTTACCGTTAGCCGGCCCCATGCCCACCCCATGCACTACATTCCCAGGCAAATTTGCATACCTACTGTTATGTTTTTTTGGAGGAATAAAGTTAGGTTGTTGAGTTCAAGTAGGGTTGGGAGAGCATGGGAAGAGAGGCACAAGGGTTCAAGGGGAGGTAGAGGTTTTTTAGGTGAATCATAGGAAGATAATGAATTTTGATTTGATTTAGTATTCATAATTGTTTCTCTAAATTGTGGTGATGATTCAGAGAATGAATTCTCTAAATTTGGAAGAAATCTAGTAGGATCCAGTGTAGTTCCCTAATATTCGTTGGTTCCTGATTGTAATGTATTTAGGATTAGTAACTAATTGAGGACTAGTGATCAAAGGGAACTTAGGGGAGAGAATTTATTTTCACTTCCTGAAAGTGAAAAAAAAAATGAGTTTGTACCAGGCTACGATCTATTCTTGAAAGAATAAATAATAATAAATAAACAAACGATCAATGAAAAAAAATAGGCAAATAACGCACAATTAAAATGTTGCCCACTCATGAACAAATTTGGGCTCTGTTTTCAGACAAAATTGGAAACACTTCATGTAACTCATTTGCACTAGAGCTTTCTCAACAAACATGCACAAAAACATATCTGCGTGCCTCTGATTTCAACATTCAGAACACAATAACTACATTGAACTCACAATTGAACGAGTACATATAATCAAAGCTATATATAATGAAAGATTAATGAGACTTTTATGAAGTAATTAAACAAACAGGTTACTGATTACAACAAGAACTCCTAGTACTTTGTCCAATAAGCTCATCTAAAGAGAGACGGCTAAATCACATACGAAATATTGAGAAGATTACTGAAAAGGCGTAGCCTCGCACGAGTAGCAGCGGATCAAGGGAGCACGAGATTCAATCGAGTTCATGACCTGAAAAATTCAGGTAGAATATGTAAGATATGAAGGCATGTAAAAGTGAATGCAGTAACAAGAGCTCAGTTTTGGTTGATTACTTTGTTAGGGATAGTTTCTTTTGTTTCATTTTTTTTCTTGAGGCAAGAACAGAGCCTGAGCCCCATTCATTTCATTAATAAAAGGGAAGTACAAGGCTTACAAAGGCCTTGTTTGGCAACAAGAGTTACCGAGAGTTAGGCCTCTAACTCCCCTATTTAAAACACGCAAAAAAACAAGAGTAAGCAAGTAATGGTTACTAGTACTCGAAGGGCAAAAATGATATTTTTGAAAAAAAAGGCATTTTGCAATTTACCCTATTCTTTTCCTTCAAAACCCCTAACTCTACATATATTTAGAATTGGTGTAACTAACGCTTGATGTGACAAGCCTCTTTCCCTCTGAACTCCTTTTACACCTCCTCAAATCAATAACTTCTAAACCCCAACTGAAACAGCTGAAAAGTAAGCCTAGAATACAAAAGAATACATGTTTAATTAGGCCTTGTTTTGCTACAAGAGTTGGAGAGTTGGAGTTAAATCCCCAACTCAAGAAAGAGTTCAAAGCTAAGTTGGTGTGAGAGCAAGTCTTTGTTGTTAAAAAGGAGAGGATGAAGTGCAAAAAAAGTATCATTTTTATTCCAACTTTTGCCCTTGATGAAACATCTCTAATTTTTGCTGCAATTTGCTTGTTTGGAAGAATTAGCAAGAGTTAGAAACCCAACTCTTGCTAACTCCTGTTGCTAAACAAGACCATAGTTTGCCAAGTTAAAATTTGAAAAAAAAAATAGTTTGTATAACATGGATATATTAGGACCTATTATAGAATAGCATGACAATATTAATCATAGTATTTTCATTCAAGAAACGAAAATAAGTAGAAGAGTTTTCCTCTTCTGAAGAAGGCAGGAGAATTATCCACGTTCTTCATTTGCAAAGGTAAACAAGAAAATAAGCTAATTGAGATAGCTCGAACAGCAAAACACTTCCTTCTATCATCTAGGAAGTTCCAGTGTCCCAATTCATAATGGGGACGAGATTTTTGAACTAAAAATTCCAGAGTTCATTAAAGTGACATATTACACAATGGATTATTCAAATCTATTATCTAAAGAAAGCAAAACCAAAACAAACAATCTGTAAATAATTTCATTTTCTGCTTCTGTTGGATTTTGGTTTGGCTAAACACTGCTCAGTCTAAACGAGTTCCACTGCAAATAATATTGTTTCCAAAAAAAAATAAAAACTTGTCGACCCTAGTTTAAAAATCAAACCAAATATATAAATTATAAAGAAAGGACAACAACTAATATCATCAAATGTCTTAAAAGATCAGTATAAAGAAACCTACTACTTAAATGTACTGAACAATTATACATGAAGAAACTTATTAATAGCTTATATGCAGATACAATACTCGTAGTGAAATCTTAAATAGAAGGTTAAGAAATCTTAAATATTAGTATCTTCAGCGAAATTGGTGGCTGCGAAAGGTGCTTCATAGTTAAAGATGCATCTATATGACATGAATAAAGACCTTCATGACCGAAAAGTTCATCTCATTATTAGCTAAGTGGGTGATGTCCACAATTTTTTTACAAGAATTAGCAAAGTATTAAAAAAATAGTTAACATCACACATAAGAGGAGCAATTTCTAGGAGGAAACTAAGAAATTTTAACTCATTACTTAACAGCGACATCCATAAATACAAAAAAAAAATGTGAAAGAGAATCAAAGTTATGGTAGACTCACCATGAAAGTTTTCTTAGAATAGATGAGAGCTATGTAACTTTGAGAAAGATGAAATTATTACTCCTACAAGAAAGAAGCCAGACAACTCTGCAAAGAAGAGAGCATAGTTAAATAACCCAATAGACAGACTAAAACTAAGACATACAGCTAGTATTCAAGGGATGGATAACTGCGTGAGATGAAAGAAACTCTTACCAGAAGGATAAGGATGAAAAATGCTTAAATGTAGCATTAAAACTTTAGAAACTTCAAAGCTTTTATTCATTACAATCAAAAGGTAATTGATTGATCACCTATGCACACACCAAAAATGTGATATTAAAACTTTACATATGCATGCACCAAGAAAATGTAGGCGTAACCCCTTTTAGCTTAAGATAGAATAGTAAATTGGCAGACAAGTTTAAAGAGTTTCAGTTGTTTGAGGCTTTGCTTCAGTGATCCTTTCTCTCATCTTCTTGCCTTTTGGTTTGTCACATTGTTCCCAATCTCTATTTATATCAAGTTTTTGCCTGTATAATTCTCTAAGAAGGGCATATCCTGCCAGTTTTTCGTCTTAAAAAAAAAAAAAGAATGGCTAATACTGAATGTCAAGAAGCATATATGTCAACTAGTGATAATAAAATTAGTATTGCTCAAAGTTATGACTCAATGCTAAAATCTCACATGAGCTTGATTTATCTTAGGAAAAATATATGACCCGTGACAGGGAACATTTCAGTTCCATGTACAGATACCATGTGCCATAGTGATATGCAAGAGATAAAAGCCTAATCTGTCAGGTTTCAGAAAATACTAATAAGACCGGTAGAAGAGGAGACCTCCAGCGTAAATGCACAAGTTCTGTTAGAAATGTATAAATACCATATCAAAAAAAAAAATCTTTATCATGGTGTCTTCTCAAAGAACAATCCTCAATTGTGGATTTTTCTTTTCATTCTATCCAAAACAAGTACAACATCTCTTTCGAACAATCTGAATATTTTAAAATTACGAATCATAATCTGGTTCAATGATTAGGCATACAACTAGCATGTATATATATCAAAGACCACAGATTCTTGTGCTCTTTGCTCCTGTTCTGTGTTACACATCTAATGATCTGGCAACACCTTAAGCTGAGAATTAAGTTAGCTAATTCCTCCAACCCCAACTAAATATGCACCAAAATATCTTTAAAATAAGCTCAAAAATATAAGACAAGTACAACCAAGTAATTTGGATAGATCTCAAACAGGATACTATTTTATCCTCAGAAGCATGACATGACACAACACACCAATAACCAAATTCCATTAAAATACACACAAAACAAGTATGACACAGCAAGAAGTGTCCTATCCAATGCAGTGTCCAACATGCATGAATTCACAGTAGAAATGTCCGCACTTCATAAATTTTATTCCATACATGTCGATCTATATGTAGCCAAGAGATAACTTTTAAGCAACATGACAATTATAGGTCCAGATTTCATACACCGTGTCTTTTACTCTGCAAGCATGTCCTTGCCAATTTTTTTCTTGACGCTTTTACAATTTCTCCCCAAATGAAAAGGAAAAATATAGGAGATTGTTTTAGACTGAGAGAATCAATACTTTGTAGTCATATCTCGACTTCAGGATTCCATCAACACCACCTTCTTCTACAATGAAGAAAACCCAAAGCAAAAGGTTCTGACAAAGAAGAATAGTTCTAGTAATAATCAGCTTAAAGCATGCATGTGTTCCATTCTCCACCTCCAAAAAATCAAGCTTTGTTGAATGGCCAAGGGAAATTAGTAGAATTAAAAGATCCATGGTCCTGGTCCTGGATAAAGCACCCTAAACTCCTAGTGAGACTTATTCTTATTAAATAATAATAATAACTTTTATGTGTGTTTTGAATTCATAACTCAAATCCAGTTTAATGCCCAGTCTGAACCATGAGGTGCAAGCGGAGTTTTAGGCAAAAATTTTGTGGAGGTCTATGGAATGGGAGGCCTTCGTGGGGGAGAGTGTGTGTGTGTGTGTGTGTGTTTTCTTTTTTTTTTTGGGTGGGGGGGGGGGGGGGGGGTGTGGAGGGCACGGTTGGACATTGTCTTGAAATGTAATTTCTCCTATTATGTATCCATATACGTATGTATGTATGTACTAAGACCTAGTGTTGATGATGGAAGAAAAAGAAAGCGTCTTTCGGTGAAATATGGGGTGTATTTGAGATTAGGGTTTGAGTGTTTTCCGCTAAAGATTTGTACCTCATAATTTATTATAGTAAAGCTTTCTCCACTGCCCGTGAACGTAGATCAGAAAGTTACCATGTAAATCTATGTCACCTTCCTCTTCTCAAGTCGTATGTTTTATACTTGAGGGATCTATGTGATCTTGGCATTAGGGCTTCAGATCTGGCTGGCCAGCAGGATGTGAACAATTACAGGATTTGACTATTAAAATTTTATGATTGCACTAACATCAATTTCAGTATATGGAAAGTTTGGATGTTAGATTAGGTTGAAGAAGACTTTGCTGGGAAAGAGAAGAAACCGAAAAGCATGGGTTCAAATATCAACCAGTACTGCTGGTATTGACAATAATGATAATAAAAACAATTAGCCGATACTGATACCGACATTTTAAACCATGCCCTGAAGTATGTAAAATAAGGATTGGATTAATTTGGATGAGAAAGTCCTAGCCTCCATTTAATTGTTTGTCAATTGATGTTCCGCAAAAAGTCCTTACAGAGAAGATGACTGCTGATGTGTGGTACAAATTGAAGAGTTATATCTGAGTAAGTCTCTCACGTTGGCTCCTCTTGAAGCACTTCAGGTGTTGAAGGTATTCTTATTAAATCTCATGTTGGTGAATTTAATTTCACCATTACAGATTTGGGTAAAACTAATGTTAAAATTGATTATGAGAATCAAACCTCTTATTGTTTATGGTCATTACAAGCACTTTAGAAATACCCTCATTTATGCAGAGATTCTATGTCAATTAAAAATGTTAAGGAAAAGGATTGTTGAATAAAGTTAAGATCAAAAAGAATTGACTGTAATAATGGTAATGATAATCATCAAGGAGTTAGCTTGTTTACTAAAGAGAGGCAAAGGAAAGGGCCCGATGGTAGCAAGAAGAAATCTAAATCAAAGTCAAAAAATAGAAACCTGCCCTGCAATTTTGTTTAAAAGAAAGGACACCTGAAGACAGAATACTACAAGTTGTGAATAAGCAGAAACATGAAAATAACAATCAAAATCTAAAGAAGGAAAATTCCGCAGGAAATCAAAAGAAATATAACTCTTTTGGAACATATTCTCACATTCTACAAATCCAAGGTTGAGAATTTAAGTCATAGCCCAACACAATGAACATGCAAAAACATTGACGTGTATCTTTGATTACTAGTCCATAACAAAATAAACGATTTGTAGTCTCATACAATACCTTTTGAAACATATTCTTACATATTGACCTGCATTCTACAAATCCGATGATCTTTCCGTTAACTGATGCCGCTGAAAAAAATCTTGATGCTGTATAACTAACTAATCACAATATTTACAGATGACAACCTTGAGTGAGTTGAATGTTGACCAAATTGTTAAAATGAATACAAAAGAATAGAGCATATCAACAAATCTGAATCCTAAACCCAGCTTGACTGGACCAATGAAAGAGAAAAGACTAAAACACCTAAAGAAGATTGAAGAAAATTGAATGCACAAGTATTGTACACCATCGCTGGATTTGAATTCGACTTGGACATGTAAAATTGAATGCCAAATGAGTGAAGGAAGAGTACGCTAGTACCTCTCTATAAGAATAAGGGTGATATCCAGAGTTGTTCAAACTATCGCGAAAAAAAACTCATGTATCACATCATGAAATTTAAGAAAGGGTAATTGAACACAGGTTAAGGCAGAATGTTAAAATATCAGAGAACCAATTTGGGTTCATGCCGGAGCGATCGACGACAGAGGCTATTCATTTGCTTCGTCAACTTATAGAACGATTTCGAGAGAGAGAAAAAATTACATATGGTCTTTATTGATTTGAAAAAAACTTATGATAAGGTGTCAAGAGAGGTATTATAGTGGACATTGATGAAAAAGAAAGTCCCCATCAAAATATATGACATAATCAGGGACATGTAAATGGAGTAGTGAAAAATGTCAGAACTTGTAGAGGCATAACAAGTAATTTTTTTTATCACAATTGGATTGCATCAAGGATCTGCATTGAGTCCATTCTTATTTGTCATAGTGATGGATGAGCTTACTAGAACTATTCAGAATGAGATACCGTGGTGTATGCTATTTGCTGATAATATTGTCCTAGTCGATGAAACGAGAGCTGAGGTAAATGTAAAATTGGAGTTATGAAGGCAAACTCTAGAATCTCGAGATTTTAGATTAAGTAGGACCAAAACAGAATATATAGAGTGTAAATTCAATAAATAGGAAATCCGAAATTATAATATTGTGACACTAGATGGTCAAAAATACCGATGAGCAGTCATTTTAAGTACATGGATTCTATATCCAAAAAGATGAGGAGATCAATAGTGATGTTAACCATAAGATCCAAACCGGCTGGTTGAAATGGAGGAGCGCAACAGGAGTTTTATGTGATTGTAATATTCTGTTATGGCTGAAGAGAAAGTTTTATCGAACTGCTATTAGGCCAGTTTTGTTATATGGCACAGAATGTAGTCTATAAAGAGATCATGTCAGAAGATGAGTGTAGCAGAGATGCTCATGTTTCGTTGGATGTGTGGTAACACGGGGAGAGATAAGATGAGAAATGAGGATATTCGTACTAAGATAGGCGTAGCCTCTATAGAAGAGAAGATGAGAGAATATCGCCTACGATGATTTGGTCATGTGCGACGTAGACTTATAGATGCGTCAGTACGGCGAGTAGAGCGTATCAAATTAGGGCAAGTTAAAAGAGCGCAAGGGAGACCAAAGAAAACATAGATGAAGGTAATACGACAAGATATAGAGGCTAAAGGTCTTAGTGAAGGCATATATTACTCGATAAGAATGAGTGGAGAAAGCTGATCCATGTGCTGGATCTGGCGTAATTCTCTTTTGGTTCATGTAGCCTACCCGAATACTTGGGAAATGGCTTAGTTGTTGTTGTATTATAAGAATGCAGTATCAATATCACTTTTTTGGTATAGCAGTGTGTATGCATGACATAGTAAGCATTCTTTGTTCATGAATGAAAGGTATAGATGTAAATTATAAGACTATGATCTGGAGTTCAGACCTGTGTCTTAGTCAGATATAAGCTCCCAAAATAAATTAGGAGAGAAAAGAGGCAAATCATATAATTGGTCCCTAATGTAATGTTTGATAAAGTTTAACCTTTCTGCTGCATATCCTTATGTAGTGATTAGTTACTTATCTCATATTTGTTTAGCAATTATTGCTGCTAATGTATTAGAGCATGAAGTAAGAATAAAGTTCAATTTGGAAAATTGTATCCTGAAACATCTTTGCAACTAATATCCATTGTAGACTTTGTAGTGTAACAAAAAAAAAGTTAAACAAATAAAAGCAATTTACAATCTAGTATGACAATATTAATGACTATATTTTCATTCAAGAAGAGGAATTGGAAGAATTTGTTAAGCCCTCTGGGAGGTGGTCACGAGCTTGAATGTAGCCAAAAAAAAGAAGAAGAGGAATTTCTTTCTTTTGAGAGGGTGTAAAAGCTATCCACGACATTTGAAAGGAAAAAGGGAAAAGAAAGAAAAGAAAAGAAAACACTGATATTTTTATCAAAACTTATTAATCTTAATATTAAGAAGCAATGTCATCCTCAACTAAAGATAAAGACCTAGAGGAAAAACTCAATTATTTTTCCGAGTCAGACATTGAGAATAATAGACATGGCAATTAGTCTCCATTGTCATAACTCACAACCTTCTCCCAGGGAATACACACGTGCATGTACGAAGGTCTGATTCATTGAGAAGAAAACTTTGTAGAAAAGATTAATGACTAGCAAGTTTGTTTTCTGTAATCCAAAAAAATAATGATAAATAAATAAATATACAGTGTAATCCAGCCCATCGAACCTGAACTCCGATGAACTCAATATAGGGGGACACTGGATTTGTGTTAGGTTAGGCTAGGATGCAAACGATGCCAGATACAAATCCAAAAAAATAGATTGATTTATCTGAAAACACATAAATTTCGAAAAAAACCCCAAAAATATATTAAAGAGACATGACTTTAGATAGTCAGGAAGATGGTAATTTTTCCCCTTAACTTTATTCATTACTGGACCATCCCTTGGTATCTGTTGTCAGCATATGGCTACCTCTCCACCTCTTCGCCATCAATGATGATGGTGGGAATGTGAGCTACCTTGTGCCAATCAAGACCATCCTTTTCGCACCGTTGTGCTAGATCAGAATTATGAGTTATATTTAGTACTCTCAGCAAGGTAGGCAATCCCTCTTCCGGCAGTGACTTGATACTGTAGCAATACTCAAGTGACAATTCACGGAGTGTGGATAGGCTATTGATTAGCGCAAATGGCAAGAATTCTAAATAGTAGCAACTGTTGAAGCACAAGGACTCCAGGGAGGTGAGATGTTGAAGCCATCCCTCCAGCTCAGTAGTGAAGGTTTCCGTATCGACTGAAATTGACATAATCTCGACCGAAGCAAGGTTCTTCCATGGAATCCATTCTTTGAGTCTTGAGACGCTGGGGCAGCAGAAGTTGAAGCCACTTTTTCCCCCAGGGTGACAGGAAACATCTTCTCTGATATGCACATGGAGAACTCTCAGCCGAGATGGAAGACAAAGTGATCCCCTCAAGTTGGGGCAGCAGCCAACAGAGAGATTAGAAAGACGTGGGAACAATTCAAGGCCTTCTATTTTGTTCCACTCCATCAATCCTGACATTTCCTCAACAACAAGGAACTCCAGTGATGGAAATGCTTTATACATGCTATTATTCCTTCCGTAGAATTCAGGACCAATCCGTTTCACTGAATTCATTCTCTTCAGCTCAAGAAACTTGAGGAGAGGAAGTTGTCCCAAGGGAGGGAGAGTTTCCCAATTCGCACAATCTGACAACCATATACGATTTAGGTATGATAACCAGTTGCTATTCCACCAACTAGGACAATCACCATTGTAGCCACTGATTGAAAGGTACTTGAGGTTTTTATGCGGTCGAAGGCCTTCAAATATCCCCCTATCAGGATTAACATAGCTTCCTCTACCCCATATCAAGCGCAATTCTTCAAGGTTTGCTTTGTCGCACAAATTAGCCACGGATGCCTCTTGCTTATTCTCAACATTTTCAAGACCGTTGATATGGAGCCTTCTAAGCTGCGACATGTCTCTCAACTGTCTGATTTCATATCCACTTTCTCTTTTATTAACACTGAAGTCTAATGCCTGAAGAGAAGTCAAAGTTCCAATTTCTTCTGTTTTCCCAGTATATGCAACCAAATGGCGCAAGTTGATCAACCTGTTAATTCCTTTTGGCAAGTAGTCCTGTTCAAACGAATTGAAAATCCTGGGCCCAAGAGATAGCACCTGTAGATGGTAAAGCTTACAGACTGATTGTGGTAACTTATACTGATGGTTTCTTTCCAGTTATCTCTAGATAGCGAAGATGAAACATTTGACTAAAGGACTCCGATGACAATTTCTGACCGATATGATCAAGTATCAACACGCGCAGACCTTTCAACTCCTTTAATATGGCTAGTGAATTATCACAGCGACCAAAGACCACAAGGCTCCTTGAGTTTTTCTTCGCATACTTGTCAGTACAAACCATAGAGAGATTGTTTCCACTGATGTAGACATGACGAACCTTTTTTGGAATTTCCATTGGCTTATTATCTGACTGGTCTTCTTCGGCCCTATACAATTTACCATGAGACAAATATTGTGCAAGATCATGAAGCAGGTCATGGATCACATATTCACCGGATAGTGTACTCTGGAAGAAAGATCGGCTTAATAATCCATTAAAATAGGACTCCCCTATCTCCTCCATTGCATCCTGCTCATTAGATTGTATAAAGCCTTGTGCAATCCACAATTGAACTAACTTATACCTTTTGAACAGGTAATCCTTGGGAAACAAGGAGCAGTAAACAAAGCACTGTTTTAAGTGCGCTGGCAAGTAATCATAACTTAATCTGAGTACCGGCATAATTCCATCTTTAGTCTGGTCTACTTGCCATAATTTGCTTTCCAGAATTTCCCTCCAATGTTCTTCTTTCAAATTATACTTCAGCACAGCTCCCACTGTCTTTGCTGCTAGAGGATTCCCTCCCAACTTCTTAGCTATTTTCTTTCCGAAGAACTCCAAATTTGGATGATCTTCTGGGTTCTCATCACCAAATGCACAATGAACAAAAATTCCCAGAAATCCTCATACTCTAAACCTCCCAAAGTTGTGGCCTTTACTGTCCCCACCATGTCCGCTACTTTTTGACTTCGAGTTGTTACAATAACTTTGCTTCCCTCATCCCGGAGTTCAGAATTGACAGTAATCTCTCCCATTGCTGCGCCACCTCATCCCACAGATCATCGAGAACAATCAAAAACCTTTTTCCTGTCAGCCCCCTCTTCAGAATCTCCGTAATGCTATCCAAGTTTTGAAGGTTATGGAAATCAAGAGACCTCTCAATGCGTGCAGATTCCATTATCTCTTTTGCGATCCTCTTAACATCAAATTTGTCTGACACACAGACCCATGCCGAAAGATCAAACTGGTTCCTCACATGTTGATCATTGTAGACATCCTGAGCTAGAGCAGTCTTGCCCACACCTCCAATTCCTATTACGGGAAGAACATGGACACTCTTGCTACTTGATGAACATTGATCACCACCTGTCTGTAACAGCAGCTCCATTAGATGGGCTATCTCACTATCTCTGCCAAATAATTGAGATTCTATGAGCATGGAGGTTGTCTCTCGCAACTGCATTATCTCATCTAACTTCAGATTGGCAGTCGGTTCTAAACTAATCAACTGAATCAAAGGTCCCATATCTTTGGTTATCATTCTAAATCTGTCTACGACTTCACCTAACTCATTCACGTCATCATTGGAAAAAAAGATATTTTCTACAGTGGTACGTGCGCGTTTAAAGAATCTATGAGAAGTGCTGCCCAACTGCTCTTTCCCCTCTGCTTTGTCTTCAAATATTTTGTATTCAAACATGTCGAGGACATCCTCTGCGTCATATGCAGCATCTTCGAGATCCAGGAGCCACTCTTTCAAGGCTGGGTTCTCTATCTTCCTCTGTTCAGCTGCGTGCAACACAGCTTGGATCTTCCTTAGGTCTCCCTCCAGACTCTTGAGTTTCTGCTTAACACTAGTAGCATACTCATATTGATCCTCGAGGTAAGAGCAGGCTTTGTCAACCAATTTACTAATGAAGGCGGATGCAAACCATCCCCCGACCTCAACACTAGTCATGTTGGTAGTAGGTCTTGATTGAGAAGACGAGGGAATTCGTGAATGGATTAATTCACAACTTCCGGTGAATAGTCTGGAGAAGATAATGTTTGAACAAAATTAGCACCTAGAAATTTTCAACATCAATCTAACCACAAGTATGAAAGTGGAGGGGAGTGTGGGTTGGGGTGGTGGTAGTTTGGTGTGTGTGTGTGGGTTTTTTTTTTTTTTTTTTTGTTTTTTTTTGTTTTTTTTTTTTTTTTTGGGGGTACAAGAACACCAAAACAGTTGTAAATTGACCTGATATATGAAATCGGGAATTAGAAAATGATTGTTTATTTAAAGTTCGGTTGAATACTAAAATGAACATCGCTGGCCATTGAATAATTTTAAGGACTCCCTTGACATGCAGCTCTAAGTACTTTCCAGCCAGCCAAAATTTAAAAACTGTAATTTCTGTAAATTGAAACATCACAGGTCCTATTAACATAATGCAAGTGTTGGTACATTACATTATACTTTTAGCAATAGACTCCTACTGATCAAATAGTAGATAAAGAATAACAACACAATACAGACAGAAAAATGTTTTAAGATATGAGATTTACCTCCAGAGCTCACATAGAACAACTGCCCGAAATCAACTTGTGGAGAAATGAGGAAGAGAAGGTGGTGGTGGTGGGGACGCTAATTATGATTTGAATGGATCGAATTCCTTCTTTACACATCCTGAACCTTTCGGCAATTACTCGCTTGTTGCTTCCTTTCTTTTTTTTTGTCTGGCCCACTTCTTTACCATTCAATGTGTGAAAACTGAAGTTTTATTTTCATAGGTGAAACTGCTTGGAAACCTCTTAAGTCTGATGTTGTGGTAGAAAAATTATTGGAATCAGCTGTCAGTGTGATTGATTAGTCGTCAACTTTGCATTTCATATCACATTTTTCTACCCGGTTTATGAATAAAATACTGCTAATAACTCGTGTTGTTGTCTCTAATGCAGATTACAAAGGTATAGGGCAAAGTTGGAATAAGATCTTAATTAAATACAATTTCGGGTAATTAATCTGGATTTCTTGGAGGCCAAGACAAGGAGTTTCTAGAAGAATACATTGGATCTCTGAATTGAAGTTGTATCTGGAGAATACAGATCCAAAATATGCAAAATAGAACATATACAGAATCTTCCGCAGCTGGGCGAGATATTGTTGGGAAACAATCTGTATCTCTGATACCAATTGTTGTGATTTCAAGGGAGGTCGTCCACACGACCGGATCGACTGGAGCGACACAGCGGAAACTAATCACAGGATCGACTAAGATAACTTGAAGAAGAAGAGAAGAAAATATTTCAAAGTAGATAGAAAGTCAACACACAATATAACGTGATTCCATCGATCAAACAGATCGTGTGTATGTCCACGGGAGAAGGAGGAGAAACTTTATTAAAACTTTGGGGAGTACAATAAGAATTATACACCTCACGCTGAGAAGTTACAAGCCCTTGATGGTAACCAAGGACAGCGAACCCTTGTGACTAAGCTTCTCTCACGAATCTCTCACCTAGATGAATTACACCCTTAAGAATTACAAATTCATTGGATTCTCTTGGAATACATTTAAGGCCACCTCTAAGAGGTTATTTATAGATCATAGAACTCTCCTAGTTCTAAACAAACTCCTTAAATTAGAATAAAGAAAACTAATTCAACTTGGACTCAAAACACCTTCAATCAAAATAAAAGAAACTTGAATTAACTCGGACTCAAAACAGATCCAGAAAAGAAAATGCCAAATCTGACATTAATCAATCTTCACGACGTATTCACGTCATAATCCTAATAATCTCCCCTCTGATTTAAATACGTTCAAGTTCGAGAATAGCTACCATGTTCCATGTGCTCGCATCCACGCACAATTGAACAAATTGATTTCATCTCCATCTCACTCCTCTTCTCCATAATCCCCTTATGGGGTTCATATCTTAATTAGGTTGAATAAGTTCAGGCCCAACCTGAACTTTATTACCCAATGATCTCCTTGATCTACACAAAATCTATGAGAATTTGCTCCATCATAGGAGTAACAATCTGGACTCTTTGTGCACCTATTCCCAATCTCCCTCGGGGTATAATTGAACATCCGAGCTCGAATCATCATAGTCTCCGATTGTTCCACAACCACCGGTTTTGAATCCGAGATAACTGCAATTCACCAACTGTAACCTCCGAATTCCGCAACATATACACTTTTTTGACACGTTCGATTTGAAACATCACATGGGCCTCTTTGAAAACTTTATGAGATTACCTTTCGAACTGAAATAGAACTCTTCTCTATGTAGGGATCCAAGAGAGAATTATACCTGATTCGGGAACATGACGAATGCCTTGAAAAGTAGTGATGCACCTGTTGGCCCAAAAACCATTTGACCTTAGTTTGATGATAACAAACCATATGTAATTAGGTATTAACAAAGTGTTTAATTAAGTTCAGGAAAAATCTTATGTTGCATTTCGGCTCCAACACAAGACTCACACATTTGGAAGCCAAGAAGATTTAGATCCAGAACCTAGCACACTAAAAGAGCTCAAGGATCAAGCATATCAAGAAGACTGTTTCAAGATTTGTATCTTTACCGTTTTCCATTTTAGTTAAGATTTATAGATATTTGTCAAAAACAAGATGAAAGAAGTTGATATTTAGGATTGTCACCACACACATTTCATAATCCTTTAGCGTTTTCATACAAAACTCTATTACCTGGTTTCTTACCGAGTTTTAGAAAAATCAAGTTTCGGAAAATTAGGTTTCGGAAAACAAGTTTTGGAAAAAACAGTTTTGTTTTAGAAAAGATTTTTATCAAAATATAGTTCTAAATTATTTGGTGTTGATTTATGATCACACTCTATTGCTCTAAGCCCTAGAACTCTATTTTGTATCTACATATCAAAAGAAATTTTATAAAAAAAATTTGACTTCAAAATATATTAAAAACCTGTCTTTTGCCCTTAGCCGGTCACCGACCGGTCGACCGCTGGCAGAGCTGAACTGCTCTGTTAGTCGACCGGGCGTCAACCGACGTGCACCAAAGTGCACGAGTGCACTTCGGTCAACCGAACGGTCAACCGGAAGTAAGAGCAGTGCTCTCGTTATTCTGGTCGACCATGTCGGTCGACCGACAGAGAGTTTTAACTCTCTGTTTGGGATACACAGTCGACCGTCCGGTCGACCGCTTTTACCAACGGTCAGAAATCCAACCGTTGACGGTTGGCCGCCCGGTCGACTGACAGCAGATTTTTTTGCTGAGTTGGCTCCCAACGGCTAGTTCTGTTTTGTCTTGTTGGGTCTTCTCCCAACGGATCTATTGGGTTTTCTAACCTCTTTTCATCCCCTATAAATAGGGGGAGTATGAAACAACTCAAGAACAAGATTTAAAAGCCTCATATCAAGTTTTCAAAGTTTAGCCTCTTTGCAAAAAGAATTTTCTTGAGCCAACTATTTTCAAAGCTTTAGTATTTTTAGCTTGAGCCATTTCCTACTTCTCTACTTGATATTTAGCACTACACAATCCAAGTGTTTTCATTTCCTCATCTTGGTTATAGGGTTGTGCTTATGAGCTACCTTTTTTGTCAAGTATTGATCACCGTTTTCTTTGATTGAGAAGTTGTAGAGGTTGCGGCCTCGAGCGAGCTAGTGAGCTCCAAGTTGGTGTTGCGGCACCGTGTGAGAGACAAGTGTGTCCGAAAAGTTCTAGTGAGAACTTGTAATTGATTGACGATCTGGTGGGATCGCTCATAGTGAAAATCCTTCATCGTGTTGAAGGCGGGGACGTAGAGCGGTGGCTCGAACTCGAAACATATTATTGTGTTTGTGATTATTCACAATCTCTCTAAACTCTACTCTCTTACTTTACTTGCACTTATATTACTTACTCTATTGCAAGATCTATCTAATTGTTTGTGTTTATTGCTAATTTGTTTTTAATTCGTATTATTTGTCATTGAGTATAGCCATCACCTATCGTCCCCCCTCTAGGCGATTTTACACACCCATCATGAGATCGAAACTGAATTGTTCCTTCACCAATCACCTTACTTGTAGCAGAATTTTCTATGAAGACTTCTCCCCTTGAATCGAAATATACGAAGGAACATCTTCCTATTGGAACTGATATGTTTGAACATCCAGAATCTATGACCCATCTATCTTTATTACCAACTAGTCTGTCTATAACAGATAGAACATCGCATTATTTTCATCTCCTTCAACCAGCTCAGTGATATTAGTATCTGGTTGTTTCTTCTTTTGATGCCAACACTCAGATCTAATGTGCCCCTTCTTGTGAAAATAGTTGCACGTCAAATTCTTGTGTTTTGAGTTACCATGGAACTTCCTTTATTACTCTTTTCCCTTGAATAATGAACTTGTCTGGAATCATCATGATGAGAGGTGTCAATTTTGTCCTTGTTGAGCAGATGCTCCTTGACCTCATTGACCTTGATTGTTAACTTGCCTCCATAAATGATAGCTTCCCTAAAGCTCTTATATAAAGAAGGTAAAGAACACAGTAGTAGAAGTGCTTGATCCTCATCTTTTATTTTAACCTCTATCTTATCTAGATCATTGATAATAGAGAAAAATTTGCAATGTGAGACTTGATAGGCGTACCTTCATGCATGCGGAGAAAAAAGAGACGCTGCTTTAGATACAAACGATTCGCCAACGACTTCTTCAGATAGTGGTCCTGAAGTCATTCTCACAGCGAGGACATTGTTTTCTCCGTAGAAAACTCATCCAACACTTCGTCCGCCAAGCAAAGCTGAATAGCTGTCAAGGTTTCTCATCCAACTCCTGTTAAGTTTCTTCCTCATGTCTTGAGGCTTTTTTTCCTCTCGAGTAGTGCTTTTTTCAACCCGCTCTGGGTAAGGATAGCGTTCATCTAATATGCCACCTGCTGAAATTGATGACGCCATCGAACTTCTGAATATCGAACTTGATCGCAAACATCTTCAAGTTACCTTACTCTAATACTAATTGTTGGAAAACAATCTATATGCTCTGATATAATTATTGTAATTTCAGGGGAGGTCGCCCCTACGACCGGATCGACTAGAGCGACGCAGCGGAAAACGAATCACAGGATCTACTTAGGCAACTTGAAGAAGAGAAGAAAAAGATTTTAAAGTAGATAGAAAGCCAACACAAAATAACATGATTTCACTGATTAAACAGATCGTGTGTACGTCCATGAGAGAAGGAGAGAAACTTTATTAAAATTTTGAGAAAGTATAATAAGAATTACTTACACATTACGTTGAGAAGTTACAAGCCCTGATGGTCGCCAAGAATAGCGAACTTTTGTGGCTAAGCTTCTCTCACGAATCTCTCACCTAGATGAATTACACCCTTAAGAATTATAAATTCATTGGATTATATTAGAATACATTAAAGGTTACCCTTAAGGGTTTATTTGTAGACCATAGAACTCTCCTAATCCTAAACAAACTCCTTCAATCAGAATAAAGGAAACTTGATCTAACTTGGACTCAAAACATCTTCAATCAGAATAAAGAAACTTGAATTTAACTCGGACTCAAAACAGATCTAGAAAAAGAAACTACCAAATCTGACATTACTCAACCTTCACGACATATTCACATCATAATATTAACAGATACGTGGCAGTAAACGGGCCACTGGCCTAGATAGGGTCGCAGATCCGCGGAAGTATCAGGGCCACTGCCCTAATTCTTGACACGAAGTATTATCTCGTCATCCAACGCCTCTTTTTGCCTATAAATGCTGCATATATGACCCAGAATGTGAGAGAGGAGAGCAGGATTAGGGTTTTCCTCCATAGTGTAGATTAGGATTTTATTCTTCTTTTTCTTTATATTTTTCTCTTTTAGATCTTGTATTAGGATACAAGACTAGAGTTAGATTCAGGAGAGAGAGAGAGAGAGAGAGAGAGAGTTCTTGTAATAGATAGGTGACAAATTTTTCCTCCTTTCTTTCGATTGTTTCTTCTTAACTTCTTACATGCTTAGCTAGTTTTCTCTCATGGTGACTAACTGTTAATACTAATTATCTAACACTTATTATAATAATCTGCATGAATCTAATAGTCTCTATAAGGTTTTGCTCTTGAAAGAACTATTTGATGGCTTATGATGATGGGTTCTAACACATAACTTTTAACAAGTAACTTGCAAAACTTATTTCATACTTGCTCTATTGAAGTTTTGATGAATTAATTGTAGCTTGCACCCTGTTAATCAAGTTTTGATGTGGAGAATATTCTTATGGACCATGCTTTGAAAAGCTCTTGGAGACAAGTTTAGCGATGGTCAAGGATCTATTGTGAGGCAACTATCACTCTAGAGGCTAGCATCTTAGTAGAGTAGTTAGTAGTTAGTAGCTATGAGCTTTCTTCTCTTTTACTTTGTTTTAAAAATAGTTTTCCAAATCACAACTTCATTATCTTTTCTTTTATATTTTCATCGTCCTCTTCTCTATCTTTGCTTCTTGTTTTTTTCTTTACTTTTTAAATTTTTTTAAAACCTAGAAGAACTCGTTAACACTAACGCGACACGATCATTAATGCTTCTATCACCTCCCATCTCTATGGATTCGACTCGTATAGCCACTTTGCTATAATGAAAGTATCGAGAAAGTCAAAGCACACAAACTTAAACTCTTGATTTTAAATATACATTTCAGTGCATGGTTCCCCTCCAATCAGATTTTAGCGTCATTGTCGAGGATGGGAACAGTTTGAATTCACATTTTTGTTAACTTTTTCTTCTGTTTCTGTGTGCAGGAGAAATTTTATAAAAACTGGACATTGCAGACGACCATACCTCCCTATAGCTCCTTGCTCTAAAAAACAGGGAGCCTGATTTCAAAACTTAGCCACACTAGAGCCTTAAAAGCTGCAAAAACGCGGCTAGATTAGGGTTTCTGAAACTCAAGTTTTGCAGGGATATTTAAATTGTTATATTCCAGTGTAATCTGCTATCTGATTCCTATTTTGATTGCATGTACACTGCAATAGTTAACAACAAAAATGATAATTGGATGTGTTAAAAATGGTTTAGATATTTGCATTATAGGCACGTGTCGTTTCAATTCCATATTATCGTATTTTGTTCTGTTGTTGAGTGTTGGATAAAAGTGTACATATTGCATTACATTTATATTAGAACAAACATTTTGGGTGATTACTTGCTTGAAGTGTTTATTCTTGTCTATATTGTATACTTGCACGAATTAACTTAAGGGCAAAACCAATACAAGATAAGGTGGGTATTTCATTACCCTCACTTAACCAAATCATCACTCCCCACTCACACAAACCAGCCTAAATAAAACTTACTAGACGTTAGCCCTAGGAATATCTCGGACTCATTAAGAGATTGACCTCAGGAGAAAGTTGTTAGCATCGGATTCTTGTCAAATCGGTGTCTAGATATTGAGAATTAAGAGGTTAAGCTTCAAAAATTCAGTGGTTTAGTATAATTAAGGTCTGTTGCTTACGCACGGATACTCTCACTGAATTTTGCCCTAACGTAGCCAATTAGTTCATTGTCAGATACAGTATTAGCTCTAACCTAAATATTCGACCAGTTAGGAGTCGTCTAGGTCAACCCTAACATAGGCTTGTTTGATTTTTCTTTCTATTTGATTGTTTGTTTGTTTGGTTGTTTTTATTTGTATTTGTTATGAAATGGATTTCAACAAAAAAATTCAACTTTATTATGAATCCATTTTTCGCCCCGACCTTATTTGACTCGACTAACTCCAACCCCATTTATATAACATGAACCAGCCAAATAAACCAGATTAGATTTATCCGACTCAATATAACTCATACACTCTATCTTTGACCTAAATTTTCAAAATAATTTTCACTCTTCACAGAGTCAATAGGGATTCACCTCTCGAGCCAAATTTTCAATCACCTTATCCACAATCATTCCCAATTTTGCTTCATATCTCATTTTCTAGAACAACCAATTGAAAAAAAATTAGAGTTAAAAAAGAGTTTAGAAGTCTTACATGAGTCTGAATGACAAATTCAAAACATTTTGGGCTCACAATTTACACCAATTTTCAGGATTCATACTTACCCTTCTAGTCTCACCTCCCCAAGAAGAAAAATCTGACTTGAAAAAGAGTATAGACATCTTGCTTGAGTCCGAATAACAAATTCAACATTTGATGGACTCACAATTTCGAAGTTTTCAAATCCAACCTTCTTACTCATCTTTTCAAGAAGAACTAGATGACTTAGAAAATAGTATGAAAGACATAATTCAGACCTAAAATTTTGTTACCCAGCCGTCGATCGGCTAGAAGCACAAATGAGTGAATTGATCAATACTTATAGGATGAGAAAACTCTCCTTTATCAATCTTTGACCAATCATAATATCTCTAACCCTATCGATCTGACCTAAGAATTATGGTGTTTTGAAAACTAAGATTCAATTTCATCATACCCATTTGAAATTGACCAAAATCAAAATTTTAAGAGCCATATGGACAATTTGGCAAGTTATTCCTTTCTGAAATTGAACTTGAATATGAATGTGAACCCAAATCTCAACTTGGTAATTTAATTTCACTTCTTGACTCAATGTTGACTCTGATATTTTTACCTGATTTTAATCACTTCCCGAATCAGTATTGAATCATGTGCCCGTACATCGTGAAATTGAATCACTAATCTTTCAAAATCACATTCCGTTGATAGGGCAAGTGTATGAATCTCAATTTTTTGGTTTGGATCAAAATTTTGAACCAATTTCGACTCCTAAACTTTTACTTGATTTCAGTCAATTTCTCGAGTCGGTATTCGTTCATGTACTTTTTGAGCCCAAATCAATCATCTTCCACAATCACACTCAATTCTCGGATAAAGGTGTAAAATAAAATAACTCAGAGATTATTTTTCAAAATTGAAAATTTGATGGGGATAATTAACTAAATAAAATCAATACATATACAAGCAATTACTGGGTTATATGAGGAGAGAAGGTCACTGGTGGGTTCCTACGAACTCCACATTCTCTGAATTGGGCCGCATTTCGTGCACCAATCAGACCTCTACCGGAACCACCACCTTGAGGTGAATTTTTCTTCCCTCTTTTTTATGCATGCATACATTCACGATGCATTGTGGACAATACATAAGATAAGTGTGGGGAGGGTTTACTAACGTGAATTTTTTAGATTTTTGTTCTTTTTCACTTTCTTTTAGGATATTCTTAGAATTTCTTTTGCATATGATTTTTCCTTTCTTAACAAACTTTATGGAAAAAGCGAAAAAACTTTTGATTCATTTTTAAGAAAATTAGATTGATCTTAGAAATTAGGAAAAATCTTAATTATGATTTCTTAATTTGAATCAAAATAAGAGATATTGTTTGATTTTTAGGGTAAGGAAAAAAGATTAGAAAGATAATTTGTTCTTGAAGTTTTTTTGCCTTAAAGATAAATGCAGTTATACATTGAGGCTTAAAACAAAGACCTAAATATCCTTATAATAAAAAAATAAAAAAATATTATAAAAAATATTTCACCACTAATTAAGCTGGTTAATTGTGTCTTAGTAAGTATGATATTTACGCCTAACAGTAGTCAAAAAAAAACCTTTTAGTTTTTTGGTCTTGTTTACTCGAGTCCTTAAACTCGAGGGATATTTTCTCATCTGGTGTCTTAAGACCGTCTGGTCTGAGAGTCATCGGTTAAGACTCACTACCTGGGTAGACTAGAAGCCTAATGAAATTAAAATATATATATATAAATAAAATAAAAATGGTATCATAGTCCAAGCTAAATCTCAAAAATATACAAAGGGCATGTTATCTAAGTTTTATAAAAATCAAATATTAACTTAACCTTGGTTTCTTAACCTTAATTAATAATAAATCCTTGCATAGAGGCTGAAATTAGGAATAAATAGTTTAGGTTAACTTAAGACCGTAGATCACTTAATTTTTGCAAAAATCTTTTGAAATTTTTTCTTTTTAAAATATTTTTTAAAAATACTAATATTTTTTTTTTTTATGGGCTTTGTGGGTGTAACAGGAGACTATAACTCCTCCTTTAGGAGAAACTTAGAGGTTAAAGGCTTATTGAACACGCTCAATGCAATCGCATTACCTGCAAAAGTGTGGTAATAACATTCTTACTTTAGTTTTTAGTTTTTTTGTTTTGCTTGGGACGAGCAAAAGATAAGTGTGAAACTATGATTAGTCGTCAACTCAGAATTTCATATTGCATTTTTTCTGCCCGTTTTTTGAATAAAATACTGCTAATAACTGGTATTTTGGTCTCTTATGTAAAGCACAAAGGTATAGGGGCAAAGTTGGAATAAGATTTAATTAAACACAATTTCGGATAATTAATCCAGATTTCTTGGAGTCTAAGACAAGGAGTTTCTAGAAGAATACATTAGATCTTCGAATTGAAGCTGTATCTGGAGAAATATAGATCCAAAATATGCAAAATAGAACATATACAAAATCTTTCCGCAGCTGGGCGAGATACGTGGCAGTGATCAGGGCCATTGGCCCAGATAAGGCCGCAGATCCGTGGCCCAAGCCGCGGAGCCGCGGCAGAGTCAGGACCATTGGCCCTAATTCTTGACGTATAGTATTATCTCGTCATTCAACGCCTCTTTTTGCCTATAAATACTGCATGTATAAGCCAGAATGCGAGAGAGGAGAGCAGGATTAGGGTTTCTTTTTCATAGTGTAGATTATGATTTTTTTCTTCTTTTTCTTTGTATTTTTCATTCTCTTTTAGATCTTGTATTAGGCTAGAGTTAGATTCAGGAGATAAAGAGAGAGTTTTTGTAATAGATAGAAGACAAATCTATGAAACCTTCCTCCTTTCATTTTATTGTTTCTTCTCTAATTTTTTACAAGATGCTTAGCTAGTCTTTGTCATGGTGACTAACTACTAACCACTAATTATCTGACACTTGTTTGATAATCCACGTGAATCTAATAGCCTCTATAAGGTCTTACTCTGAAAGAGCCATTGATGGCTCATGATGATGAGTTCTAACTCCGAACTTCTAACAAGCTAACTTGCAATGTTTACTTTATTTCATGCTTGCTTTATTGAAGTTTTGATGGATTAATTGTATTTTGCACCTTGTTAGTCAAGTTTTGATATAGAGAACATTCTTATAGACCATGCTTTGAAAAGCTCTTGGAGACAAGTCTAGTAATGGCCAATGATCCATTGTAAGGCAACTATCACTCTAGAGGTTAGCATGGTTAGTGAAGTAATTAGTAGTTAGTAATCATGAGTTTTCTTTCTCTTTTACTTTGTTTTAGAAATAGTTTTCCAAATCACAACTTCATTAACTTTTCTTTTATGTTTCATCGTCTTCTTCTCTATCTTCCATTTCTTGTTTCTTTTTTTTTTCTTTTTAAATTCTTTTGAAGCCTAGAAGAACTCGTTAATACTAATGTGACAAGATCATTATTGCTTCTATCGCCTCCCATTCCTGTAGATTCGACCCGTATAACCACTTTGCTATAACGGAAGTATCGAGGAAGTCAAAGCGCACACACTTAAATTCCTGATTTCTAAATACACATTTCTGTACGGTTTCCCTCCGATCAAGTGATATAACAGCTATTCTCTGATGCCTAATAGAAGTAATAAATGTTTGTCTAAACATCTCATCTGCAAATTCTGAATGCTGCATTTACAGAGAGAATAAATTGAAGTGTTCTCTTTAAGTACGGTGCCATTTACAGCCTGTAGCCGTTGTCCTAGTCTCCTAGAAGAAAAAAAAATGTTTGATAGTAGTTATGCTTTGAGTTGCCATCACTAGACTTTGTTAGGACTTGGCTTACTTGTATGACAAGGAATCACTTCCCACTGCTTTATTCTGGCTCCTTTCAATTTTGTGACATATCTAGGATTTTTTTTTGGCATCTCTTGAGTGCTTTATCTTTATAGCTTAGCTTCGTTTCTACATACATCTTCTGGACAATCTTGGTTCCCACTAAAGTTTGGGAGATGGCTAGGCACTTTCTTTTGGTATCTCACAGTGCTTGATTTTGTTTTGAGCATGAAGCAGGCCTGAAAATATGTATTCAAGCACAGCTTGTAACTAACTAATAATCGGCTTATATCATGCTTGTTTATATGAAAAAAAATAAAAATAGAAAAAAAAAATATGAGCTTGAGAGTTTGGCTTGTCTAAGCATGTTTAGTAAAGCAAGCGGATATGCAAGCACAGGATTTCTAGTCAAGAGTCAAAATTATTTAAGCTAGTGTTATTAGCATTTAATTAGAGGAGTAAAGTCTGATGCAAGAGATAAAAAAGAACGCAAAGAAAGTTTATTAAGATACAGCAATAGCGAATTCGCAATTCCTCCTTCCTTTCGTCTTTTCTCTTTTGACGAAAAGGGTATATGGAGGCCGAAAAGAAATAATGTAAAATTATCAAAGGGTTACAAGTCTAGCATCCGGGTTCTCTACTGATCGGTTACCTCTGCCCAGATCTTCATATGATCAAGTAACCGCAAACTGACCGGATCTCATGCAAGGTTACATTGCATTTCAAGTGGGTGTAGTAGCTATACTTCATGTAGAGCAATGTGTAAGGTTTGATACAGATATATGCAGACACCAATGCAGCTTTCCAGTTGAAAATGAAACCAAACACATCCATTGAAAGGAAACAAAAAAACTAAGTTGATACTTAATGATCTCAAGTTAGTACAAAAGACAACCTATAATGTAGTAAGCAAGCACTCAAGGAGAGCTTGGAGTAACAAATGAGAAGTTTGTGTTTCTAATCCATGAAAGCCTGAGAAATCTTGAAGCAAAGTTAAACATCCTTTATTTAAAGAGGCATCTAAATGAAAGGAAACAAAATAGCTAATATCACAAATAAAAGAAGCTACTTCTAAGAGGAATAAAAACAAACCGCTTTAAGTGCAAAGAATGCACAAATTCAAACTATAAAAAGAGTACAATGTAAATTAAAAAAAACTGTTAAAACAGAGGTAAAGACTGACCAATTTCTCTGAGAAGAGATGAGCAAGCAGCCTTAATGTTGCTCAGCAAACTTAGAATGAAAGCCAAAATCCCTGCAAGAAAGAGTTGGTGTTAAATCACCAAAAAGACCACTGAGGCATTTAGACAAACAGATTAAGTGCAGGGTATATGAAAGCAAGAAAACACTTCCAACTTCAACCACCAAGCAAACTCTCTCTCCTGTGACACATCCAACATTTCCCCACCTTTTATCCTTTGGGAAAAAAATATATGCAGGTATTGATTTATCATTTTCATGCATTTTTCTTTTTTTTAAATAAGATGATCCTATTTCGCTCAGAAATTACAAACTCTTGGGATTTACCATGACGGTACATACACATGTATTTGTGTCACTTATCTTTTCTTTACTATAAAATTAAGATAATTAATGCATATACGCGAGAGTTAGTGTAACTTCAAAGAATATTTACTATTATACCGAAATGACACTTGAATCTAGCTTCTAAATTCCTTTTCTATATAGGTTTTTTGGATATCGCCTCCTTAAATTATTCATATTTAGAAATACCCCTCTCAAATCTTTCTATTTAGAAATTCCCCTTAAAAGCTTTAAGTCATTTGAAATTAGCCTGATTCATTGTCTCTACTGATTTGGGATATTCAATATGACAAGAGTTTTTTAAAAATGCCCATGTTACCTCTTAAACTTTAGTTTCTAAACCTGGACTTATTTAACCCCGTAAAATTTTTAGAATTTTTTTTAAAAAATACTCACATAAATTCATACTAGATAATTAGTAACAAGAAATTATGAGGGATATATAGTACACTAGCAAGTCCTTGATTTTTTTTCTTTTCTTATATTGTAGTTATTTTAACTCTATTTTTAAAACGAAAATTTTGCTACAGGCCACCTACTTTGCATCTTAGAGAAAACTCATCCCCATATTTTGTTTGCTGTAGCCGTATCCACGTCCGTAAAAAGTATCCGACAGATCGAACCTTATTTTAAATTCTTATTTTACTATTATTCAAATTGGACTCTTTTCTCGTTGAGCTTCATATCTGCAGTCGGTAATTCCAAGGGTATTTATCCACGCACCAAAATATATGAGATTAATCAATAAATTGTAGAAATCAAATCAATGTAAATACAGAGATTTATGTGGAAATCTAAAGATGAAAAAACCACGGAGAAAGAAACTGAATTTCACTATAATTCAAGAAAATACAATGGTGGGTCGTCCTATCTCATGAACTAGGCTTTCTATGGTGTTCATTCATCTCCTCTTTCATGTTGGAAGGGGCATGCTATTTATACAAGTAGTATTTCGTGGATAAGGCTATAGAATTTAGCTCTGTTTAAATATTTAGCCGCTTATCTCAGAGACGGTTACAACCAAATATCTTGATTTTAACTGGTTGAATGAGTGTTTATCATTAAGTGGTAGTCTGCGTTCAGCTGCTGCAGATATGGTTGATCTGTTCCCAAACTATAACCATTGGGTTTGAGTGGAGCTTTGGCTTAGAGATAGAGTTTTTTATAACTGATTCTATCTCCTTCTTCTAACCACCTGAACTTCTCGGAGTTTCAATTGAATGAGGACTCCTGTTCAGAGATTCTGGAAGCGGCAACATGTCACTTGCTTGTGTGAGGCTAGTTGGACACGTGTCCCTTTTTTTGGGAAGAGATCGTGAACATTCCCTCAGGCGTTATGGCTCCGGGAACTCTGAGAGATGGAGAAGGGAGCAGATAGATAGAGAGAAAACTCTGGGTCTATTGATGTCACATTAGTCTTTGTCTTTTAGTGGCGTGTGTGGCTCTATATGCTGGCAGAGCATTAAATGTGTGTCCCATCCGTTGTCGGGATGGTCCGGTAACTGTCACTTTTGAGGGAGCGCGGTGCTCGAGATTGGTGTGGCATATCAAGATCGACAGTTCGGATATGATCCATCGTGACACGCGTTTATACCTCTTATCGAGATCCTGCACAAGTTTTGAGAGGTTTAAATTCGCCTCTCACTCTCAAGCCCTAGAGGTTATTCCAACCTCTGAGTTTCTTCATCCTTCTCATCTTCCACATCTCTTTACCTCCGGAATTTTATAGACCACCCAATTTCTTAGCGATGATGAAGGAAAGCAAATCTGGTGGCGGCGTGGGCAAGTGAAAAGCCACAGAGGAGGAGAAAGGGAAGAGGTCCCATTTCGTACCAGGATTGGGATGAATTTCAATCCAAAAACCTCCAGGATCCACAATCAGGAGGATGTGAATAAATATCTGATGAGGTATGGCGTCTGCTTAAACCCTTGGATCAAGGTCGAGTATTGCCCCCACGACATTGACGTCTCTCAGGCCCCCGCCCAGAGGTGGTGTATTAATGCATCATCATCTTCTGGCGCTGGGGTTAAGATTGTCGATGATGAGATTCGTCGCAGCGTTCTGACTTTTTTTAGAGTCGAGAGTGACTTAGCGTTACGGTACTTGGGTTCGAAGCCCTTTGCTCTCTGAACGTTCTCGAGGCATGCCAGCGAGGTCTTCAGCGCGGCCTACGCGCTAAGAAAGACCCCTAAGATGCACGCTACTTTGTGCCCTAAAGTGGGTAAGAAGATTATAATCAATATGGTGGACTGCGACCACGACATGTGGGATACCGTAGTTTGGGTAACTAATCTGTGGGAAGCCGAGTCGGAGGATGAGCGCGCAGCCATCCTATCATCTGGAACTTGGGCCTCGTTCCTCATGGAGGGACCTCACTCACCGCTGATATTGAGGCAAAGTTGCGAAAGTTGACGGCCATGACTAAGATCACTGCAACTGGAGCTGGTATTGGATCCCAACCGTCCACCGAGCCAGTTACCTGGGTGCCAGCTTCGAGTAAGAGCCAGGTCACCACCAAGCCAGGGTCCCCTGCTTCGGGGAAAAGCCTCTAGTCGTCGAACTTGGTAGGTCGAGGGGTTCCGGGGCGGATAGTTCCTACCAAGGAGAATAGGGCCTTAGTTTAGTCTTCACAATCTCTGTACCTCGAGGTAAATTCTAGATTTCTTTGACTTTCTGTCTGAAGAGTTAGTTTTTTTATGCTTACTTCCCTTTTGCAGAAGATGATCAGGCTCGACTTCGACAAGTCTGACGAGGAAGAGATGGCGGAGTTGCTGGCTGATGCATATGCTTGTCGACCACAGCTGCGGGGCAGCCCTCCGATCCTGGCGATGTTTGAGTTAGACACTCGGAGCCCATGGACTCTGGAGCTTGGGTGGCTTCGCTAGTCACTGAGGATACCGAGGGGGTTGCGGATACGTTCTGTAGCACCCCGTACCCGGAATACGTACCCAGATGCGTGTCCCAATTTTTTTCGACCGTATTGTTCAATTTTCTTTCAGTATGTGCTTTGGGTTGTGATTGCTTATATTATTGTGTATCGGATCTGAATTCTCACACCTAGAGTAAGTCCTGACCCGGACTGGGAACCCGATACCAACCTGTAGCCCGATTTGACCTTTCTGCTAGTCTGATTTGATCGATTTAGTTTCAAACACTATTTTCTAATATTTTAGATTTTTTATAATTTTCTGAAATTTTTCAGAATTTTCTGCAAAATCTAAAAAACCGGTGTAAGTCAGCATCGCTGACTGATTCCTGAATTTTTAGTTTTTAAATGGGATTGAATTTTTAAAACGGCTTTTACATTACTTCTTAGAATTTCATTTTCTATTTAAATGTAATTTTAAAATTTTCTAAATTTATCAAAATTTGACCAATTCTGGTGTCGGTAGGGGTGCCATCGGATCGGATACGGATCGGATATTACCTCTACCCATATCTATATCCGCACCCAACCTTCGGATACGGATACGGATACGGATATTGGTGGATGTGGAAAAATGATATCCGTATCCGCCAAAATTGGATATCAGATATAAATCGGATGTTAGCGGATCGGATGCGGATACTAATCGGATATGTTAAAAATGGATATGGTTAAAGATAAATTAAACAGAAATACTTATTACTTTTATCTCATCTACTACAATATTAAATGTGATACAATATGATATTATTGTGTACATAACAATACATTCATCGTATTCATTGCCATTTGACTTCTATAACAATAGATTACACGTCCTCCGGTGCTAAATGCAGATTCGGATGCCATGGTTGATGTCGAAATACTCAAAATATCTTGTGGTGCTCTTGCAAGAATCGAAGACTTTCCACTATTACTTTTTCACCAACTCAAAATATCAAAATTTAATGCCTTATTCCATTGAAGAATAGTCTTCTGCATACCGATATCATTATGAAGCACGTAACATTCGGATATCGGATCGGATACGAATAAGATATATTTTTACCATATCCGTATCCGCACCTACCTTTCGGATACAGATACGGATACGAATATTGACGGATGTGAAAAAATGATATCCGTATCCGGATTGGAGGCGGATTCGGATGCGGATATCCGCGGATAATCCGTATCCGGTGGCACCCCTAGGTGTCGGCGGTATCGCCAGAATATTTCAAGATTTTTAATTTAAAAATTACATTTCTCGAATCTGATTTCATTGAGCATCTTAAAATAATATTTTTTATTTTTGAGAATTTTTTAGAATGTTTCTGAAATAGTCAAATTTCGCCCTATTAAAATAATAAATTATTTACCGACAATTTCTTCTTGCTTTTTCCTTCTCTACTCCCCTACCTTATACTCCCAAAATATTTTAATAAATTAATTATTTAATA